>JAKWBI020001009.1:0-13059 GCA_022664585.2 Zalerion maritima | reverse complement strand
CCCCCCCCCCCCCCCCCCCCCCCCCCCCCCCCCCCCCCCCCCCCCCCCCCCCCCCCCCCCCCCCCCCCCCCCCGCAACTGCAAGCGGAGCCGAAACATTTTCGGGATCGGAAGCAGGTCGGCAGAGTACCCAGGCTACATAGGTCCACCTACACAAGAGGCTCTTAGGCTTCGTCGACCCGTCGAAAGGGGTTTTACATGTTATGTTATGTGAGAGGGGAAGTACGAGATGCGGGAAGAGAGCGACAAGAGGAGGAGCAACAAAATGTCGAGTGTCCGGTTGGCAGCTGTGCCTTTCCTACTGTAGCTGTTCAACACACACACACACATACACACACGTACACACACCAGTGCCTTGGGGGGTGTGTGCATACCCTGCAACCAGAGGATTCGAGGGCGGGGTTGCACAGCTAAGGCGTTGAAGCAAAGAAGTCGAATGATGCTGGTGTATTAAGTGTCCAAGTTGAGGGAGTGGGAGAGCGAGATCCCTTCGCTGCAGAGGGTAGGCAGGTAACCTAAACTAAGGTATGAATGTAGGGACCGAAGCGTGTCTTGGATCCGCTGCCATTCAAGGTCTATTCTCTTGCACGATCATTCAAGTATCAAAGTGGACGGGCATCGTCACTCACATCGCTACTATCGTTTACTTGTGCAGCTCGCCGTATAGACGCGTAGACGAGAGTGAAATGCAGTACATGTGCAAGCATGGGATCCGTTCGTTTCGCATATGTGATACCATTTCTGGCCATGGAGTTTTGAAGACACCTGGGGAGACTTTGGATTCGTTATACCGAGGACCGAGAAACGCATTTTCGGTTACGGCGGATGGGGTGGGTTATTGTTAAAACGCTTTGATTAGAGATGATGGGTGCGTTATGGATGCTGCGGGAACATTTGACGAATCTTACGGTTCTGGGCATGTGCTACTTCCCCCCCCCCCCCCCCAGTCCGCTCGTATATATCCCGCCGGGACCAAGAGGTGTGGTGTAGGAGGATTTTCCAAAAGCTGAAAGGCTATGGCACCATGTAGAGAGCTCTCTTGAATCTTGAACTGGAAAAGGATGTTTCCCTGAGCGACTAGGGAGGAATCATTCTGAGAAGAAATAACAGATGTTTGATCTTGTGTGTTCTGGGTATGAGGTGTCAAGTTTTGAGATGGCGGTTCGATATCGACTGGTTGAGCAGACGGGCTTGATGGAAACGGAGGGGGGAAACACGGCGATTCTGACGTCAGTATAGGCACATCGTGAGAGTTATGTAGGTGGGAACCGTTGACGCCCACCAGGCGGTTGGTTGAAGAGACGAGGTAGAAGTTTTGGATCATTGGAGTAGAAAGCGGGCGATGACAAGTCTGGATTTTGCAGTAGAGTAGTATTTCTGATGGATTATATGAATGAGCAATCGAAATAAGCAAGAATCCACCTTTGTCGGGAAGCGGGAACACTCTCAAGGGGTTGCCCTTTTTTTCTTCTTCTAAACCATTTCTCTCTTTTTTTTTTTTTTTTTTTTTTAAAGATCGTTCCTTCCATGATTTTGATTTGTTTCTAGAAGTTGTACCTCAAAACAGGCAACCTGCCATGTAGAAATGGACAAGGGAGCGGAATGTGAGACATGAGACAAGATCATTTCGGAGCTAAATGGGACATCGCGGGGCTCCTGGATATCCACAATGCTATTATTTACACATGTAGAGGTGGTAACTATCATGGAACACTCCGGAGTATTGGTAGTTATCAGACCAAAAAAACGATTGTTAGGCTGTGGCAACATTAGGTTTGTTTCCCACGAAAGTACCTGTCTTTCTATCTGTCTGTCTGCCCGTCATTATACGGAGCACCCCGTTCGATTATCAGCTTGCCGAGTTGTCAGAGTCCATGAATGGAATGGCATATCAAAGGCTTGTAACACGCAGCGGCTACGTCTGATGCCGTAGCCGAGGAAAGAAAAGAAACACATATACGCACAGTACACTGTGTCAAAAGCAAAGTGAAAAAAGCAATACCTGATGGGGGAGGGAGTGGCGGAATATGGAATCACGGGAGAAGCGCTGTCGAAGCATTTATGCCCTTCTGGTGGTGGACTGCACCCTCGAAGGATGGGTGTGCCAATTTGTGGGGGGAAAGCAGGAAATGGAGGAGAGCAAGGAGGAGAAAAAAGCAAAAGTACCTTTGATGCCATGATATGCCGTGCGAGTATGGCGAGATTAGGGGGGGGGGATGGAGGAGGGGGGGGTACGGTTGCTTGAATCCTTCCGAACGGCAACAAGTCTTGCCAGACCACCAAACTATCTATTATCATTTTCAAGCTTTTCCTATCATGGCTGCCAGTTCCGAAAACTCTAGACTTTAGAATGTAGGGGGCCATTCATTAAGTCTAACAAGAGCTGGCCAGAAACGCAACCTAGCTGGAATCAAGCATTCACGGATTACTTATCTCGTACCCCTTAATTCGCCCATCTCGCCCATCCTCTATCCGCAATCTATTATCTGTAATCTGTAATCTGTAATCTGTAACCTGCAATACCGAGCCACAGCTACACCTCCTTCATAGCCGCGGACGCGGCAAGTAAATGGAAAGCGATTGGTTATGATGAATGAATGACATAGTTGTGTGTGGACGGGACGTACGACATTTGTGTATTCGCTATGTATGGACCTACTTGCGAAGGGGAACCGAGCCAACAAGCTTCCAGGTTCTGTTGGTTCCCTGGGAAGGAAGCGAGGCAATGTAACCATGGCAGTACGTAGTTGGGG
Organism: Zalerion maritima; assembly: GCA_022664585.2. NCBI lineage: Eukaryota > Fungi > Ascomycota > Sordariomycetes > Lulworthiales > Lulworthiaceae > Zalerion > Zalerion maritima. Next base: position 10,307 of record JAKWBI020001009.1, on the reverse strand, counting down.
CCACAGTGAGCAGGCAGACAAGAGGGAGTCGCTATGCTGGTTCGAGTACGCTGTTCATACCCATGCACGAGAGTACAGGATGGATTGGGAAGATTAAAAACTAGGGTAGCTTTGCTGGCTTCTTCCTGGGAGGGTTTATGCTTCACGTGCTTGTGAAGAGGACGATGTTACGAGGAAGCGTGGACATCTGTCTGTGCAAGCACCTTAGCGGAGTAAGTCATACATACAAGTCATGTAACGAGGATGAGATGGTAGGATACCAAATGTGTTTCTTGGGGAGTGTTGGTTCGATTTGGGTGTCATTCTGGCGAGGTTATTTTGGGGGATGCATGGAGTCTACAGTCCACATGTGGTGGTGGAGTTGCTGACAAAAGTGAATGAATGGACTGGACGGAATCACGGACTCGTCTCGTGGCTGGGGAAAATACCTCAACAAACTCCAAAACTTCAGATGTACTGGAACTACTGTAACTGACCTACCAACGAACAGGTGTCATCCATCCAGTCCAGAGCAGCTGCTAGCATGAATCCGGACAAAAAATTAAATTGAATACATAAAATCCAACAACACTCCCATGGAAAAAGACCAAAGAAGAACGACCAGCCCTAACCTGCATATCGGCGTGCAGAGCGCCTGCATGCAACGGGGGCGCATTTGGCGGTGGGATCAGGGCAGTCGCGGGCTCGCGAGCCAAGATGATGCCACTCTGGACCCCTGGTCTGTCACACGGCCCATTTCGGGTCAGAATGGTTCGATCTGTCTATGGGGTCTGCATACCACATAATTAAGAGTACACTAGTAGTCCACAAGCGGCAACAACTCGAAGAATCACAGGCTCCGCCGCACACGCAGCATCAAATCGCAGTCGTTCGTTCGGTCAAATCGAATCAAATCGCATCGCATCGCATCTTATGGGCGGCGGAAAGAGCCACACACAAACACTCAGCGATATGTCCGACGTTCCTCCTTCATAGGGCAGGAAGGTTGTTAGCGGTGAAGAAAGACCCCCCCTGGGGAAAGCCGTCCGGAAGGCGGCAAAGGTACTGAAATCATCCATTCCATACATACATTCCTTCCTGCTACAACTCGACGTGAAGTACCCCTGTATAAGCCGGCAGCAAGCGCGCGAATGCGGCGATAATTGCTCATCGGCACTTACCGTAAATGGAAATCATACCTCAATCAAGACAATTGGGACAGCCCATACACACGCGTTACGATGCAGCCGCCTATATCCGTATCGTCGCCAAATGCACCTTCCTACTCTCCGTAAGCAACGGCTTTATAAAAGACTGCCTGATATTTTCTCCGAAGTCCGCTATGGGAAATGGGAAAATGGGGAATAGCATAACTCGATGAGTCTTGTCGTCGTACTACCGTGCAGCACACCTCTGACCCAACAAATGGGATTACGATGGGACTTTGTACTGGCTGCCTGTCTTGTGTTCCCGGCCCCGCATGAGATGTTGATGGTTGCATTAGAATGTGTAGCCATCAACCAGGGCAGGAGGGCAGGAGGGCAGGGCGCGTCGTTGCTGAAGAATCCAAGCCGGCAAAGTACTATGCCGAGAGATACCGAATGACATTGACATTTGAGGCAAATGGGCTTTGCTGAGAGAGAGACATCTGACTGACTGGCTGATCATTTAGGAAAGAATGAGCCAACAGCAATACATGCATCACAAGCTTTCCTTGCTTTATCGAATCAGAAATCTGCAGTTGGCTGGCTGGTCTATGGCTCGGTACCTGCCTTTCTATAATCGAAAACTGGCCCATGATGGCGATATGCCTTGCAAGATATACCAGGAAAACAACCCAGAAAGCAGCATGCATACATCCATAATCGTACCAAACTGCCCAGACGGACGGCTGAGAGATGGGCGTGTGGGGAAGGAAGGTACCCCAAGCAAAACCCAAGTCACTTTTCCACGCTAGCATCTGTCCATCGTCCGTTTTTTTTAAATTCTTCGACCACTCCCCACTCCACTTATTTCCCGTACGGTCTAGAGATCCATGCTTTCCACCAGCAAGTTTACGCCGTGAATTTTAATTCCCAGCACCACCTTACCAACAGGTGGTGCTGTGTTTGTGGGCGTGTGGACTTGTGGACTCACCATCCACACCACTGGATTGCATTGGACGACAGGATGAATGTCTTTCCCCTCTTTGATGGATGGTGAGATGGATCTTGCCAAGCTTGAAGCTGCACGGATATTCGTGTATGTTGTATACACTTGACTCTAGACAGGATAGGGCGAGACAGGGCCTATCCGTGGACCGTGCCGCCGCATCGAAACACTGCTGCTGTCATGGCACAACCACGCCAAGCCCCCAGACCCCAGACCCCAGACCCCAGGCAGAGGCAGAGGCAGAATGCAGGAGGAGCAGGAGGAGCAGAAGGAGGAGGGGAGATGGGTTGATGTACTGTGGCATACAGTAAGTACCATGCCATGCCATGCCATGAATGAGCCCGATGTGCTTTGCGTGGTAATGGTACGGATGTTGTGTGAGTTTAACATGCTACTGGGACGGTGGTGGGACTAGACAGAAGTGACATGGGTCTGGTCCATCCTCCTAATCAAGCAGTACTATATGCAGCAGCATCATGGTCCATGTGTAGTCAGACCAGACGCAGACGCAGACGCAGACCGTTGTTCAAACCGCCTCCTCCCGACCTTTCTTAAAGTAGTGTCTTGTTTTATATACCCAGATATCCCTCCCCTTCCCTTGCTCAATGGGAATGTCTTCCTACAACTGACCCCTGACCTGAACGCCTGACTAGCCCACACATTCCCAAATTCTGCTTTTCTTGGTCATTTTTGGATTTTGGATCCTGAACGTTTCTGATTTCCGTCCTGCTGCTGCTTGGATCGACATACCCGAGCCCTGCCTGATATTATTGTGCCGGACGGAAAGGAAGACGAGAGTTGCGGAGTCGATTACCACCATCAAGGGACAGTACATACATACATACGGAGAAACTACTACCACCTACTGTTTCCGTACACCTAAAACACCACTACCTAGCCGCCAAGCATTAGAGAAACCAAGGAACACAGAAACAAACATATACACACCAAACACACAAAACCAACCGAACGAAACCCTGAATTTGCAACCCTCACCACTGCTGCGCCGACAGAGAACTCTCCTTCTCTCTTCTCACAATAGTTCCTTATTCTATCGATCAAAGACCAGGTTTTTGGATGGTCGCTTGGTAATCCCCGCGGTATTATATACACTTGTACAGGAGCATTTTTTATTGGAGCTGTGGGAAGGAAGGTACGGAGGAGAATTCCCTGGCTGAGCTCTTCCACCGAAGCACCACTACCAACACGTACAGCGAAAGTGAAGGGGGACAAGAGAGGCGAGTAAACTATATACGGCATTTACAACCGCAACTCCGCCAACCGCCACTGAGAACGACATACATACATACACCTATGTACATCTAGACGCATGCTATACAGCCAGAGCATTTAAACGGTTGTTTCCTCACCTACAGTAGTACCTACATACGCTATTACCGAACGTACACACAGCACCGGGATTTCCCATCCAAAGGAAGGAGGAGCAAGTTAGCAGGGAAGAAAGGAAAGGAAAGAGTGAGGACCAGGCTATACACATTCGAAGCAAATCGACCAAGCCAACTCCACATCCATACACCTCATCCCTCATACAACAGATGGCCTCGGCGGCATTATCACCAACAGCAATGGAATGGCACTCTCACGAACCGCAAGACCGCCAGCGTCACGGTCACCAACACTCTTACAATCAGAACCATAACGGACCAGCAACACCACCACGACAGCAAGAAGACAACAACTCACACTCACAGCAACAACACGGATTTCCCCCGCCATTGCAATGGTGGCCGCCTACACCAGGATTTCCTGATTCCGACAACATGGGTGAAAGAAGAGAACGGGGGAGGAGCTCTGGCACCATAATGGAGGACTTGTTATTAACGCCTCCGTCGATTATTTCCCCCCCTTTCTCACCGTTTGCCACGTTCGCCAGTCACGCTTCTGGCGGTCCACCGCCACCACCGAATATGTTTTCCCCAGCTCCTTTCTTGCAGCCCCCATCCTTCATGAACCTGGGAATGGGTATGATGAACGCCAACACGCAGAACGGGCAATTACAACCCTCAAAGCATCAGCAAGGAGGAGGAGGAGGAGGAGGAGGAGGAGGACTATCACCATTCGCAGTCCTAGCTTCTTCACCCAACCCGCCTTCTTTCACAATGAGCCCCTTCGCATCGTCGCAGGCATCACCAAATTCCATCCCGGGAGTATTTTCTCCTCCGTCGAGTTATGCACGCTCCTCCCCCTCGCCGTTGAGTAGCGCGAAGAATTCCCCGGAGAGCACGTTCCTGCAGCCCACGGGGTGTTTGAAGAAGCATTCGCTTCTGAAACTGCCCCCCGAGGTCAGGGCGAGTATTTATAGGGAACTAGTGCCCGAGAAGGAATTGCACGTTACCATGGATAAGGGCTCTGCTCACCGGGGCTTTGGCGGCATGGGCATGGGCGGGGGAATGGGAGGGGGTAAAATGCATAGCTACCCCTGCCAGTCCATGAGCGATTCCGAATTCGTCGGTCGTCACTGGTTCGCCATGAGCGAGGGGGAATACAGGAAACTGGGCAGCACGCCTAGGGAAACTGGGCATCTTGCCTGCGTGAAGACGGGGCCGGGAAGGAGGGGGTTGGGCAGGGATGGGAGGGGATGGGTGGGACTGTTGGTTAGTTGTCGGGCTATGTGAGTGTTTTCCTCCCTCCATTCTACTTGCCCCCCAATCCTTTTCTCGCAACGGGATATTGCAGGCAGAAACGAATGGTCTAGACGGGCGATGTATTGGAGCTAACGGGGGGTTGGTTGCAGTCACGACGAATTCGCACCCTACCTCTACGCCCGACCCCGTCTCATGTTCGACGATGCGGCGACGTTGCGCAGGTTTTTAGAAACGGCGGATAGCGAACGTTTACGGCACTATGTTCGAAACCTGTCTATCTCCTACCTGATACCCGAGTGTGCTTCCGTTTCCACCTCCTCTCAGTCACAGTCACACCAGTATCAACAACAATATAGACAGTACCCCCCTCCCTCGCCTGCGACGTCGCCATCGCGCCTCGACGACTGGACGAGGTCGTGGCAGGGTATAGCGCTCATGGAAGGGCTCAAGCGCCTGCACGTTACGCTGGTATCTAGGGGTGCATTCGCGAATAGGGAGTACGAGGCTAGGGTTTTGGGGCCGTTGATGCTGCTGAAGGGACGGAGGAAACACGGCAGCGGGCGTGGACAGGGGAAGCGGGATGGAAGAGGGAAGGCGGGAAAAGGAACAGGAGGAAGGTTGGAACACTTCGACGTCGTGAGTTTCGAAGGGACGAGGGAATGCGGACTACCCGCTGGCTTCGAGGATGCGCCTTTCAGATATGTCTGGAGGGCGTGGGGTTTGCTCGGCGGGCCGGAACTCGAGGTATGCTTTTCTCGCTCAAATTTCTCGCAATTCCCTCGTGTGGTGGTAGATGCTAACAATGATATGATCTTGCAGAGAGTCGCCCGTCGCTACAAGCAGTTCGTGGACGCCCAGCCCCCGTACTGGCACCACTTGTCGTCGAACCACCAGCATGCCTTTTATCGAGGAGATATTAACATGAGGAGTTTGTATTCGGTCATGTAATCTTTCCTTTTGTCACCAGCCACTAGTATCGCTGTTTTCATATGCCTCGGTTGGGACACTGGAGTTGGGTGCTCTTTTAAAATTTCGACAGAGCTTGATTCTGAAGGAGTTTGCCTAATAGGGCTCTTAGCATTACGATTTCATCATTTCCTATTTTCATGAGCACAAGCCACGACGCTATTTATTATTTATCACGATATTTCGTTAATGCAGAGGTGAGAGCTCCTCGGTCACTGTATCTTGAGCAGGAGAGGATGAACTTCGATGCTGATCTTCAAAGTTCAGCGAAGATGATGACGGTGATGAATAAAGGAGGTAACCTACGAAATACCAGTGCAAACTGGCGGCAATGATCATAACTGCAATGCGAGAGGGGTCTCCCTTCTGGTTGCAACATGCAGATTCACACGTTTCCAAATTCTCAAACTCGCAAAAATCGTGCCAGATGACGAAAGTGCACGAAACTCACAAGCCATTGTGCCACTCAACCACGTCACAGGAACCCCCATTTCGGGGTCCCGGAACTACACAGTGCAGACAGGGTGTGGGTTTGATGACGTAGGTAAGGTAGGTAAGCGGTAGGGAACGAACGCATTTTGAGCTTGAGGGTGCCTGAGCCGATCATTCCAGCCGCATGGGACGAGGTGTACTATTTTTGGGATGGGCCAACTAATGGGTTTCAAGTGTGCTCTGATGGCACCATTCACTGTTTTGGTTGGTAAAAACTGGAACCTCCGTCCTGTGGTGGCCCGGGATTGCGCACTCCCGAGAAACTTCAACAGCTTTTCTTGGCGTGTACCATCAGATTAGATTTGGTTGAACACAACAAGTAGAAACCAGCGAATAGCTGGCAATAGAACAGGATTGAGGTAAAGCAGCCGTGGAAGAATGGTCCTGTTGTACACCCTGCAAATCGGGTACCCGCAGACAGGGCGCACCACGACAGCGAAAGCGAAGATAATTAACCTATGGAGCTGTTCTCTTTGGCAGATATCCGTCGTCTCATTCGCGGTTTGTTCCGACGACTGCCGACGCTTGAGGCAGGAACCGGCGGGCGGACCGCAAAAGCGCAGAAAATGACCCGAGGGTTATTCGCGCCCTGGCTACGAGTAGCATAAGAATAAGCGTCTCCCCTCCTCTCCCACACTGGTCACTCGCTTGGTCGAGTTGAGGCTTTGAGGCTCCAAAGAAGCTTATTTTGACCTTTTGTTTTTGAAGAGTTTTTGATATTCTGCGATTGCGTTTGGTTTTGCACCTCTATCTCCGCTGTTGTTCCCGAGGGAAAAGTCCATCCCTTCCTCCCCTTTCCAGCTTACCAATTTCTCATCCCGTGTTCCACTTCTCCCACTCGTTCGCCCAACCCCTCTTGCTCTTCTCGGACAGGATGGACGAATAACCCCGCTCTCAGTTGTGTTCGCTGGCGTCACTCGCCCTTTGTTTCCGACTGCTCCCTTACCGCCCGCTCCTACCATCCGTAAGACAAGGACCCAGTCATGGATGGATTTGCCGGGAAAGACCTCAGTGGATGAAGCTCCTTCCTCCACAGATTGACCCAAGTGGATTGCATGACAAATGAATTGGAACACAATATCTTGCGTGGAAAAGCCACCAAAAAAAAGAGGCCAACAGACGCAAGCTACATTTAGATACCGATCGTGGCGTGCAGATGTGCGGGCACAGTATGAAGGTCTCAATGCACCTTCCTGTTCCTCACTGGTTCAACATGGATGGACATTACAGCAGCTCGGTGGACGGCTACGAGGATGGGTCTTGCGTGCACTTGAAGTCATCGATTGGGGGACATGGCCCACGTGCTCCCTCATAGAGGGAAGGAAGGTGAGGGGCCGCCTAATCGATTGGCGAATCCACAACTCAAATCGAGCTCACTTCCCAAATAGGAAAGCTCAAGCTCGTCGAGTTCCTCGATGTTGGTTGGAGGCGCACCCATAATAAGAATCTAATTTGCCAATCGTGCTCAACCACCCGCCTGGGCCGCGCGGGATATATGATCTTGCAACTTCATACGGCTCGGGGGCGATTTTTCTTGTTCTTCAACCCCATCCCTTCGCATCTTCACCTACTGCACGGCACGCCGGTCCCAAAGGTTTTTATCCCCCTCAGATCTACACGCGAAAATTAACCAGCTTGGCACCCAACGGCCCAGCGCCTCTTCCGTCCCATCCAGTCGCTGTTTGGACAGGCCTAGCACCGCAACGGGTATAGAGAAATTTATAGCAACACATCAAAAACGGATCGACAAAGAGACACATCGCCTCCAGTCTTTGGAGGTACGCCGCGATCATCAACGCCGATGGATCCCAACCTGTCTCACACCATCACCCACCATCCTCATGTCTTCGACATTGAGCCATCGCCGCCATCGCGCCAACACACACCGCGACCTTCGAACAGCGCCCCGCCAATCCATCTCGAGCCCATCAGGACAGACTTTTCGAACAATGGAACGTCGAGCGCGTTTGAACCGTTGACCCCGCCGGCAGATGGCGCTCCCGCTTCGGAGGCGGTGTCCCGTGCGCCGCGGGAGTCGATGGCGGATGTGGAGTCGCAAACCACCGCCACCGCGCGCCTATCTCCGGACAGCGACCCGTACAACCTGCGCGCGGCGTACAAGACGGAGTCGGAGATCGAGGACATCAAGGCGAATACGGGGCGCAAGCGGCACACGGCGTCGCTTCCGGAGCGTAAGAACTCGGTGAGCAGCTACCAGCGCGGCGGGAGGAAGGGAATCATCAAGGGATGTCTCCCGGCGAAGGGCCAGGACAAGCTCAGCGCCAAGAGGGTGGAGACTTTCTACGAGTCGCAGAATGCCACCATCGAGAGGATGCTCACGAGCGTGGAGGAACACCGTGCCGCGGCGAAGAGTTCCCGGGGAGACGATGCGCTGAGGTTCAAGATCGCGGTGTGGGGCTCATTTGGCGCGAACGTTGTTCTATCTGGCCTGCAGCTCTACGCCGCCATTTCGTCTGGGTCGCTGTCGCTGTTCGCGACGATGGCAGATGCGATTTTCGACCCCATGTCTAATCTTACGCTGATCCTTGCCTCGCGCGCCGTTATACACGTCGACCCGAGCAGGTTTCCCAGCGGAAAGGCGCGGCTGGAGACGGTGGGGAATATTGTTTTCTGCTTCCTCATGGTCGCTGTTTCGGCTGTCATCATTGCGTTCTCGGCGCGCGACCTGAACGTCGCGGACGAGGGACCGGACGGGCTGAAGAAGTTCAACCTCCCTTCTGTTATCGCGGTGTGCACGGCTTTTGCGACGAAGTTTGCCCTGTTCTGCTACTGCTGGGCGTTGAGAAACAAGTACAGCCAGGTGCGGATTCTTTGGCAGGATCATCGAAACGACTTGTTCGTGAACGGATTTGGCATCCTCACTTCTGTCGGAGGGTCTCGTCTGGCGTGGTGGATCGATCCCGTGGGCGCCATTCTACTCTCCGTATTTGTGAGCATGATATGGCTGCGCACGGCGTTCGAGGAATTCTTGCTTCTCGTGGGCGTGGTGGCGAGTGTGGAGACGCAGCAGCTCATTACCTATCTCTGCCTCACTCACGAGCCGGGTGCCATCAAGGCGGTGGACACGGTGAGGGTCTATCACTCCGGGCCCCGGCTGATCGCCGAGGTGGACGTGGTGATGGATGTGGACAAGTCCCTGGGGGAGACGCACGACGTGGCGGAGGCGCTCCAGGTGAAGCTGGAGAGGCTCCCGGATATCGAGAGGGCGTACGTTCACGTGGATTACGAGACTACGCACAAGCCAGAGCATTATTTTAAAAAGGACTTGTAGATGGGCAGGCATGGGTGGCAGCAGGGCGTGCTGGTCACGGAACATGAGGGGCATGGATGCGCAGGGTAATGGCAAAGCTGGAGACAGTGAACGCGGAATTGGGACTGGAGAATAGGCGAAGAGACTAGCAAATTTGAAAAGCAAGACAGCAAAGTCCCAGGACGATTACCTATTGAAGATGGTACGCTCTTGCCATAGTGATCACCTTGTTTTGAATATTTTGAAAAAAAAAACAGTATTTCTCGTCGAGAGAGGTTAGGTAGCTAAGACCAACCAAGCCTGGTGGTCCGTGACCCATGTATATATCACCTTTCGCTAGACTATCCCTGTTTCTCGCCCAACAGGCTTTGGTTTCGGCCAAGATGGCCTACTTGGGCATATTTCAGCCCGTGGTATGTGTGGGCTACTAAGCAATAATAATAATAATAATAATGCCCGGGGGGGGGGGGGGAAATCGCCGTGGCGGGTACCTAGGTGCGCCTGCTGTGGAGCATGAGAACACTCGGATGACGCCAGCGCCGTTTGGATCACCGTTCTGCCTGCGAGTCTGCCCTTCTTCTTCTTCTTCTTCTTCGGGGAGTGGTAACTAACCACCACCAAAGAGACGGTTTTTTTGCTTGGAAGATATGGTGCCAAGCGTGGGCGCCCCAATCCATTCCCCCGCTGGCTGGACGGGCGAACGGAGACGACTTTGAAGGAAAAGCACTGCGGGATGTGCGGCCAGGATTCCCGAGGGGGGGGGGGGGGGGGGGGCCGATATCCCAGACAAGTCACCAAAAAAAGTCAAAGGGGGTTGGGTGGTATTAGTCTGGGAAGGCCGG
>JAKWBI020001008.1:0-13079 GCA_022664585.2 Zalerion maritima | reverse complement strand
CCCCCCCCCCCCCCCCCCCCCCCCCCCCCCCCCCCCCCCCCCCCCCCCCCCCCCCCCCCCCCCCCCCCCCCGCGGCGTCGTCGTCGTCCCTGCAGTCCGTTAACTAACTACTGTATGTAGCTCCTTTGAGATGCCATGGCTTGCAGCAGTTTTCTTATTCTTTTCCGTTGCCGTTGATATACGAGGTTGCCTGTCGGGAGGATACAAGAGCATTGGTTGGTACGTGTCGTAAGTCCGTTCGTTACTGGAACCATGGACCCTCGTATTTCTCTGTAGGTTCTGGCGCGCGGTGGTAGTAAATGCAACGTACTGTTGCCTCTTCAGGGGGATGGATGTTTGGAACATGCTACTATATTTCCAACACAGCATAATTATGAAGCCTATTTGGGGTTTACGCTGACACTTATTCCGAATGGGACATTCATGGTATTTCAGTACGGAAAAGTGTATGTCGCTTAAGAAACCCTTGGCGCTGAATCCGGCTTCTCATGGTAAAGATGTGTCATGATTTAATTGAACAGGAAAACTATTAAAGACCTCCGAATACCCCTGTGATCTATACTTGATACCAAGTAAGCCAACCCCATACATGAACGCCTTGTGAATTATGATGATACCGGGTATACATGTCCATGTCCTGCCGCGCCGCTCCGATGGGGTATTTGTATTGGTCAATAGAGCAAAACGCCGCCTACCCTTAGCTCTAGCTCAAGCAGAAATAGCGAAATACAAACAGCAACTGAAGCTGAGCTTGATGGCAATCCTGACCACCTCATATGACCAGTATATGCAGATGTAGCTCCGTGTACGCCCCTGGTTCTGTCCCCCTCTGGTAGGAAGCTACTGCCGATTCCTCCTCGCCTCCGCAGCCTCAGCCGCCAGGAACCCAACAACAACCGGATCTCTCATCCTAAGATCGTTCTGGACGTCGTTGGTATTTGGATCGGCAGCATCCTCTCCTTGCTGTCCCCCATCCCGATTCTTCACATGCCCAAATAGACACTGCCACAGATCGTCCTGCCCAACCATCTCACCGGAAAGGCGATCCTTCCTTAGCAGTTTGCTCAGGTTCGCCTCCTCCAGTTCCAGAGTATTGGCCTGATCAAGTTCCTTCTCGACGGCCTCCTCGTCGCTCAGATCTGGCGTGGAATCATTGCTCATCTTCCCCTTCCCCTTCCCCTTCCCCTTCCCCTTCCCATTCACATCACCGTTGGGATTATTGGCAGAACCAATAAGCTTATGATGGATACGTCCTATATGCTCCATCCGCCTTTTGACGCTAAGCTCATGGATATTCTGCTCCACGGTACCCTCGACAAGGTAAAGCCAGACAGTAGTGTCGTGACGCTGACCAATACGATCCACACGGGCAATCGCCTGCAGCTCGAGCGCCGTGTTGAGAAGCGGCTCGCACAGGAATACGTGATTCGCATTGATTAAGTTCAGTCCCGAAGAATGGGCCCTCGCATGCAGCAGAAACACCTCGACGGAAGGATCGTTCTTGAATTGGTGAACGGCTTGAGAGTTGAGGGCAATCCTAGTGCTGAAGCTCGTGTACCCAATGAGATAACGCCGGAACGCATCCTCAAGTACCTTCAGGTACGACGTGTACTGCGAGAACACTATGCTCTTGCTCCCGGGATCGTTGTCTCGGATCCAGAGGAGGTGCCTGACGAGGGTGTCTACCTTGGTCGTGAAGCTGGGTCCCTCGAGGTCGATGTTCTTGATTTCCGCCAGCTTCTCCGCGTCGAAGGTGTGGTAGATGGCCGACTTTTGCCTGGTTCCCTTCGGACTTTCGACTAGCTTTGTCTGTGAGTTGGCCTTGTCGCCCGAACCCTCCGCGTGGACCTTGAGTTCCTGAGGCTTGAGGGTGATGTCGTGGAGGTCCTGGATCGTCAGGTGCCGCTTGCAGACAGGGCAGTCCCTGTGGGCTTTGAACCAGAGCATGAAGCAGTCCTTACAGAATTGGTGACCACAGATGGTGAGAACACCAAGCTCGATTGGCCCGGTGCAAATGACACAAAGCTGCGACTCGCTGGGCTTGGAGTTCATTGCTTGGAGGTGCTCCAAGTATCGTTGCCGACTTCGCAGCGTCCTCAGCTTGTATTCTAGTTCGGCCTCTTCCAGCGTCATCACCTGCTCGGCCCAGGGATCGTGCTCCCCGTTGAGTGCCTCGACTGTATCTGATAGCTGCTGGAGCTGTCGGTAGAACTCGATCCTGGTGTTGATTGCATCCTTGAAGTCGCTGATCTCCTTCTCCAGCGAGGTGATAACTTTTCTATGGTGGCTGACAAGCTCCTGCGTCTTTTTCACCATCTCTTCCGCTATGTCGTGTTCGATACCTGCTCTCTGGTTTCCGTGGTTGGCTTCGTAGCGCAGAGTTCCGATCTTCTGCCTTAGCTCGGCTATTATGCCGGCCACAGTTCCCGCAGGTCGGATTTTATGCTGCAGGATCCTTCCCATGCCAATAAGCTCCAGGATCTTCTCGGGTGCAGGACCATCCCCTTCGTTGGCCAATGCCTCTGCTGCGTTGGTCTCGTGAATCGTCAGGCGGTTTGTGAGTCCTGCCAGCCCCATGTATCGATCGGAGACCGCCATCCTGAGAGCAATCAAGTAAGCTTGCATCTCATCCTGGAGCTTCGTCGAGTCTGCATACTCTTCTCCAGTAACGTCGCGGTCTTCGTCATCTTCATCCAGCAGCGGCTTTAGCACGAGTTGAACTAGAGCCTCCCTCCAGTCATCCAGCAGCTCGGCATTCGCATTCATGATTTCGAATATGTTACCAAGCCGCTCGCCGAGGTCGTGAGTCTCCAGGCCTGCTTTGCCGTCTGCAGTGAGCTCTGGAATAGCAACAAAGGCTTGGCCGCTGGCCTTGATGCTGATCTTCTCCATCCACTTTTCGGTCTTTGCGTGGATGGCCTGGAGCATTTCCTTTCGAATCTCCTTGGCCTCTCGGTAGTGCTCGTCCTCCAGGCGCGACAAGTTGTGGAACTCTTCCGACTCGGGTTCGGTGAGCTTGGCGTCCGACTTGATCTGAAAGTAGGCGTTGGCGCAGAAGAACACACTTCGGTGGAGAACTTCGAGGAATGAGCGGAGTTTGCGGCGGCAATCTGACACCCGCTGGGACTCTTCGTCCTCCTGTTCATTATACTCTTCGTCATCGCTGTCGTACTCGCTGGGTGATTGGTCCCTTGCAGCCTTCGCAGCTAGTACAACGTCTAGTTGTACACGAGCCTCCTTGACCAATACCCTAGCCTGGTCACGGACCTGTTCCCATATGTCTCGTGCCTCACGCACTCTTGGAGAATTCTCAAAAAGCTGTCCACGAGTGAGGCGCAACATCAGGAGACTGCGCTGGTCCGAACGGATGGAAGACTCGCTTTGCTCCAGCATGGCACCCAGAACTTGGTTGACAGTGCGTAGTGGGCTCCCATTTTTTCCAACTATCTTTTGGTTAAGAGGCCGAATTTGGGGATGGAGCACTTCTCGACGGAGCCGGTCTAGTTGGGCTCGCATTGCCTCTACCACCCGTTGATCATTTGGGTTCCATTCGTCATACAACGGCCCGCCACCGCTGTCAACACCACAAGCACGTGCCGCGTCCTCGAAAGTCGACTGATAGTGCTGCTCTTCCACAGCATTGAATGGCATCGTGATGACGAACCGGTGTTGAGGAGGAATCTCAAGCTCAGATCGCACCATGCTTTTGGTATGTCGGAGCGCAATCCGGTTAAACAATGTTCGGAATGAAGCTTTATCCGATTTTAGCATTGTGTTCCAAGCATCCTTGTCGTGCGCAAATAGCTCATGCCTTAGGAAAAGAAGAAGCCCGTAGAGATCTGAATTTAGTTGGTTGAGTTAGTTAGGACCCTAGATGTAATCTTATCAGTGGATGAAGTTTCGCCTTGGAGACTCACCATTTACATCTTTCCTAACCGGTGTGCCCGTGATGCCCCATGAGTTGCTACGGGGGACCATCTGGGCAAGCTGCGCAGCCTTGCTAACACCGCTGTCCACCATTTGAGCCTCGTCGAGGCAAATTCGCCACCACGAGACTTGCACAAGACCGGATTCTTTGCGCTCGTACTTCTTCTCGTGACGCCTCGGCCTCGTAGGTTCCTTCATAGCGAAGTGAATATCCTCGCTTAGATCCGCATACGTCGTGATAACGACGTCACTGTTTCGGATGTTGTCATAACGGTCGCGGAGCATTTGGTCGGTTTTGCACTTTTTAACCGATCGATACTTCGTGGTTCTGAGCTGGGGAGCGTGCTGCCGCAACTCGTTTACCCACTGGCTCTCGAGGGCCGAAGGCGTCACGATAAGGGTCGCCGAGCTTGCCGGCAAGTGAGTGCCCGAGTATTCATCCCACTCCACCTGCGGGCCATGAGGGCGGCGGTGGGTTAGGATAAGAGCAATAAGCTCAACTGTCTTTCCAAGACCCATCTCCTCGGCAAGGATACCACCATTCAGACTAGTCTCGGCTTCCTGGAACGAAATGCTATCCTTCGTCATAGCTGGGAGTACTCGGCTGGCGTGGATGGGTTTGCCGTCGAGGTCGTGAGACTGGAAGAAGGAAACAGGAGGTTGACCATGCAGTCGATCGGCAATTGGATTCAAGTCGGGAGACCCATCAGGCAGGACACCGTTCCACTCGACTCCTTCACGTCGAAGGAGCCAATGCAAGGTGCGTACCTGAAAAGGGTATAGGGCGGGGATGAGGCCATGAACTTGTGACAGTTCGGGGGATACGTCCTTGGTCGGGGGGACAAATGCAGCATCGTAGAAGTCCCGGGGTGACCACGCCTGACCTGAGGGAGTATATTCCTTCGCCATCCCGTCCCGAGCCACCAATTTGCTCACGACATCCTTCGCAAATGGCAGATCGGCCCTGTCGGGCAGCTGGATGGTGTCAATAGCGTTGTTCCAGTACAACCTGAACGCAAGCTTGAAGGACGACGCCGATATCTCGAGGTCAATTTGGGTCCAGGGGCATGCCGGTCGTCTGTCATTGGCATCCCATTGCCGGCTGGCAACTAAGAATATAGAGGTGGCTGGGTCATCGATGACGAACTTGGTGGGCGGTATGTCAATAATGAAGATGGTGTCGTCCATGCCTGGTATCTTGACACCCCTTTGCTTTTTCACGACAAGATGCTGTTCGGGCAAACCAGGCTTAAAGAGTGCGATGGTGATGAATCTCGAAATGTGACTCCTTTTGGCGGCTGTGGCGGACTTGACCTTACTATGACCGGCTAGGTCCAGATTGAAGTCGAAAAGGGGTACGCTCTCAATATTCATGTCCGGAACTTCCCTCTTGAGCCTCTTTGGTGCCCTCTCAACCGCGGCGACGGCCTCATCAGCACCGGCAGGGATGCATGAGAACCAGGAGACAGCCTCATCAGCAATGTGTCCTGGATGAAAATGGTTAGTGCATGGTTGTTGTCGGTATTGAATAGTGCCAGCAGCATTAGCACATTAGAGTGTCAATAGGCAAGGACTACTCACCATGAGGACCGAGGCGGAGAGTGGCCGGCCCGTCTTCCTTGGCCCGGGACTTCGGTATATTGCGCCGCGGCATGTTGAAGGACGCCGCGGTGCCGAAATTGATAGATTAGAAGAAGAGTGGCCGGTCGAATAGGTTTTGTGCCGTCTGCCCAGAGTTGGCAAGGTTTAAGGGATGTTGTGGGTGGAAGACGCGGCGTCAAATGGTGGGCAGCTGCTAGTCTGCGAGGTACCTCGAGGGCAGTAACGAGGCAGGACGGAGGCAAAAGTGCGGGTCGTAGGGGGACGTCACAAAACGAGGTACGAGAAGGGTTAAAAGCCTTTGGGGAACATCAACAACGAGGTCAGAAATGAAGGAATTAGAAAATTTGTGAACATCCAACGATACCATCTCGAGGTTGTGAAAATTATTGACGAAGGGCCATGAACCTAGAGAGGCAAATTGGACCGCATTGCGATGGAACTTATGTTCTGCCTGATAAGATAAAGCTGTTGTGAAGGGATTGCCCCCCCTTCACTGCATACCAGTCGCTGCTGCTTAGTCATCAGGGGAAAGTGGCACTGGACCACCTCCCAACCTGCAGAGGCCTGCAGGCATTTCTTCCCCAGGATACATCATCATCTTCATGCCCAAGTAGTGCCTGTTTCCCAGCCTGTTTGGCAAGCATTTCATTCCAGAGACCAGTTCTCGATCTCTATAAAAGCTTCGCCATGGTGGCGGCAGGCACCGGCAGCAAGGGGGCCACTCCGTATGTGTATTAAAATGCACACGGTGCTTACCAACCATAAGGGGAAACGAACGTCATCACAGGGGCGACTGCAGCGGCGTTGTCGGTAATTCACACCTGGCATAAAATATTGGGTATCTTCTACCTAAACTATATGCTGATGGCTCCAGACACCAGTGAAGCTACATATGACCGCTCGCGATGCCTCTAGCGTGATACTTAGGTTGCACTTCCTTGAGAGGATCGTTAAGATATGGTCGGCATATGCCAAAGGCAGGGAGGGACTCATCAAGGGCGACGGAAGAACATGTGCAGCATGTACGACCAACCATGGAATTCCCGAAGAGTATCTAATAAAATTCAGTCACAGAGAGCCACTCTTCCAGCTGAACAAGAAATCTACCATCAAAACCGCGCTTGGGAACAAGGAGTTTGAAGAAAATGGGATAGGCTGGATCAGTTACAATGCTTGGAGCAACGAAGAGAAGTGATTCAATATTTGTCTAGAACCAAATCATATCTTCCAAGGGGATATGCAAAGTATCCATCGTTTGTATTAGAGTCATAGACACTGTTTTACTGATATACTCTTAATCCATATCACATGGTAGAGAAAACAACTGCGTAGTTCTCAAATGCCAACAAGCTGGGAGATCTGGTGTGACCAACTCTTGCGTTCCAACTTCCGGGTCACTTCAAAAAATGCACATGTTGTTTTAATCAGAAATATTATATTAATAGGGTAATTATACATGAATATTACAGAATCGTTCCGAGCGCATTATCTCATCTCGCATTCTCCTTTTCCTTTTCCTTCCTCGAGAAGCCTGATGAAATATCTCATCCCAGCAACCTACTCACACCTTTCACACCCTATATAAGTGCAATAGCTTAGAGAGCAGCGAGACCAGCAATTATGACAGCGGCCACACCCCCGACAGCACGGGGAGCAGCACCCGCGGCACCACTGACAGTCTCAAAAGTGGAAGTAGCTTCGACGCCTGTCTCGGTGGCGTCGGCCTCGGTGTCGTCGGCCTCGGTGGTGGTCTCGGCGGGGGTGGCACCAGTGGTTTCATCAGCAACAGCTTCGGAGGTAGTCTCTTCGGCCGCGGCTTCCTCGGTGGTGGTGGTGGTCTCAGCAGTGTCGTCACCCTCGCCGGCGAGAACGTCGGTGCAGAATTGGCCGACGGCAGGGAGGACTTCCTCTATGTATTGAGAGATCTAGGATTAGTATATAGCAGTCTAAGGAATAAATTTCGTCCAAGGAGAGTTGCTAAGGGTGCTTGAAATGTGTGAATGGGAAGCAGGAGTGTGTGGAAGTAGTAAAGGGAAAAAAGGGGAAGAAACAAGCAACATAAAACGTACGAACGGCAGCCTCGGAGCCACAAGCATCGATCACACAGTCGGCGCCGACAATGTAGATGGCCTCGTAGTTCTCCTGGATGCACTGGCACTCGCCATCGTCGATGGAGCATTCGGTGCCGGAGGAGATAGCGTCAGTGAGACAGTCGAGCGCGCACTCCGGAGCGTAGTCGGAGATAACGATGGCGTTGGCAAGGCCGATGAATGCCGAGGCGGCGCCAATGGTGATGGTGGTCTTCATTTTGGTGGGTTTAGAGGGAAAGCGAGAAGGGTTGGGTTGGATTTTGGGTGTATAAACGAGTGAAGGTTTCCACGCAGATTAGTAGGGATGTCTATGTTTTGAATGAAGATGATGCAGGATCGATGCAAGAGAGGGTTGGTTGAGTGAAATAGTAAAGGGATATGTCTTCTTTTATATCTATGTCTCCTGTTGTGGAACCGAAAATCGCCATGCTCCTCACCCAATGGCTTGGGCGAGGACCTCTTGTGCGTGAACCTGCCTCTCTGCCTTTTCTTCTCTCAATTGCTCGACCGAACTTGCTTGTCGCACCTCGAAACGAGCTCAAAATGAGAGCGGAGGGGGGGCAGGGTTCGCCCTTGGATGCAGGGGAATACCAAGCGCTTGGCGTACATGATGCATCAATGGTAAGTGGGCGAGAGACTCCAAGACTGGAGTCGACGAGGTCAGCTCAGTCAGTACCCCGAGATCGGAAGCTCGGAATGGAATGGAGCAACAAGCAAGTACCAAGGTATGTCGGTAAGGTTGTATTTCCTAATTAAGCTTGTGTATAGAGTCACTTTACCCTTGACCCCTCCCCTCCGTATGTGAGTGGGTGGGTGTGCTCGGCTTCCAGGAGCTCTAGTGCGGTCTTGGCGCAGCAGTAGTATAACAATTATCTTATCAATCAGATCAGATAAGATTATTTTGATTATCAGATGATCGGTTTTTTGTGGCATTTTCGGCCCCACGGCCAAGCTACAAGCTATGAGAAAAGCTAGACAACACGAATGGACGGGGTCGCTTAGCGTCTGGATATTATTGGCTGTTCCCCGCGCTAGTGAGCGTGGTGGGCAGGAAAAAGGAAAGGTACGGTTGCTCGAGATTATCTAGATAATCAGAATGTGGATCTGGAGGTAGAGGAATGAGCCAATGAGTGGTCTCCTCCATGAGCTCGTCACTGGTTTACATAATTGATTTTCTGGAACTGCTGCATGTGAGGCGACGAACAGACGGCGAGCAAAGTTTTTTGCGGTGTGGATGTGGCGGGTGCGGCCTGGCCTGGGCCTGAAGCTCGCTTGTAGTGTGGAAGGGGAGACAGCGGCTAGTTTTTCGAGGATGACATGTTCAAGCGACACGGTTCGTATCCACCCGTGCATCGTAGGTAGAGATTCATTTCCGAGAGTCCGGAGTCTGTCTCGACAGTTGTGTGGGATGTGATGCTAAAGGATGGGAAGTATCTGCGAGGTCGGATGTGAGGCCGTGGACATGGGACTAAGAGCGCTGAGCTATGCAGGAGTGATAATCTCCCGAAAGTGTGCGGGATGCTCTCCATGTGCTCATCTCTATTTCCGATAATATTTCCCTCCATTATGTGCTGAGGGGTGTACTACTACGGTGCCATTGTTTACCCTACTTCTACAACATTCCCTCTGTCCCCGAGTTCTCGTCTATATCCTACGTATTGTGTTTTGATTACTTCCACTTCGATTTCGCCATCATGCGGCTTCCATTCCAATCTTCCAAAGGCTCGGACAACATCACACCCCTTGAAGCGGAAGGGGGCGAGAAGAGCCCAGATGTCTCTGCGAGCAAAGATGTTTCCGACGATGGCCACAACATCTCCGAATCCGCACAGGCCGGTGTGCAAGGTGTCGAGGCTACTACCTCAGTATGGACGACAAAGCACCTGGTCGCGGCCTATGCCTTCATCTGGCTCATCTACTTCGTCACTTCCACCCAAGAAGTCGTTGTTCGGGTGTTGACCCCGTTCGTCACCAGCTCCTTCGCCCTCCACTCCCTCACGGCAGCCACGAACATCATGTCTAGCATCATCGGAGGACTTACGAAGCTGCCTCTTGCGAAGATCTTGGATACCTGGGGGCGCCCACAAGGCCTAGCGCTGACTCTGGTCATTTGGGTTGCTGGGTTTATCATGATGGCTGCGTGTAATAACGTTGAGACGTATTGCGCCGCTCAGGTGTTCGCTGCTGTCGGGTAAGTTTTCTACTGTCTCATACTGTGGTCATGTACTTGATGTAAGACTTTCGTCTCAAGAGAGAAAGAAGCATGCGCTTGACTGACGTGGAATTTGTGTTATTTTGCAGCGCACAGGGAGTAAGCTACTGCTTGACAATTTTTATTGCCGACACTTCGTCCCTCAAGAACAGAGGTCTGATGCTGGCATTCGCCACGTCTCCGTATATTGCGACAACCTGGATCGGTGGTCCCATTTCGAGCAGCGTGCTGGACGGTCCAGGATGGAAATGGGGCTTCGGTATCTTCGCTATCGTGATACCAGTCGCCGTCTGCCCCCTAATCTTGCTCTTTCTCTGGAACCTGCGCAAGGCAAGGAAGGCCAATTTACTTCCCGAGAAACCAAAAAGCGCCGATTCGGCCCTGACTAGAGTAAAGAACTATATCATCGCCGTTGACTTGATTGGTATCATTATCCTCGCCGGCGGAATGGCGCTCTTTCTCTTACCATTCAGCCTCTACTCGTACCAGTCCAAGTCGTGGAACTCGCCCATGATCATTAGCATGATCATCGTAGGCGGCGTCTTGCTCATCGGATTCGTGCTGTGGGAGAAATTCCTGGCCCCCGTCAAGTTCATCCCCGTGCGACTGCTCGCAGACAGGACCGTGTTTTTCGGCGGTCTCATGTTTGTTTTCGTCTTCTTCAATGCCTCGGTGTGGGGAAGCTACTTCAGCTCCATGCTCATGGTCGTATGGAACCAAGGCATCGACGAAACAACTTACATTGTCAATATCTACCGCGTCGGCTCCTCGTTCAGCGCGTTGATCATCGGTTTCTTCATCCGGTGGACCGGGCGCTTCAAGTGGGTAGCGCTATACTTTGGACTCCCTCTCATGATGCTGGGGGTGGGGCTCATGGTTCACTTCCGCCAACCCGACATCTCAATCGGCTATGTCATCATGACACAGATTTTCGTCGCATTTGCAGGTGGGCCTATTGTTATCGCGGGAGAGTTGGCCATGATGGCGCCCTCGGATCACCAGCACATTGCTGTCATCATCGCTATCCTGGATTTGTTTGGGAGTGTCGGCACCGCGCTAGGGCTCACTGTTGCTTCCGCCATCTGGACCCATTCTTTCAGGACTGCGCTGGAGAAGTACCTGCCGGAAAGTGCACCCATTGATTATATCTACGGGAGCATCTACTCGCAGCTGGCATATCCCGTGGGAAGTCCCACGAGGGACGCCATTTCTCTGGCATATGGTGACACCCAGCGCTTGATGCTCATCACCAGCGTGTGCCTTCTTGCTGGTGCAGTCTTCTGTGCAGCGCTGTGGAGGGATATCAAGCTGAAGGATAGCAAGCAGGTAAAAGGGAATGTTGTGTGAAGCATGTTTGTAGGGTTACTATGAGAATAGGTAGAACGATTGTCGGGGCTAGATTATTATATGTGATTGATTATTTTCGTAGCATTGATAGCTTCAAGTTGTGCCCTGAATCCCCGCCCCTCCTTGTACGGAGAAGCAACAGAGAATTACTGTTTAATTGAGATTCCAAGTTTTTAACGCCTCTCCGCCTCTCCCCGCATGGGGTTGGTTGCTCTTAACATATGGAACTGCGAACAACCCCAATACTGCGACACAAGTAATGCAATGCAGCGGAACATGGCTGCGGTGGCAGTATTATTTGCTCGAGCAGGGCCATTTTATGTTGGGCGACGGTAGGGTCATTCGCTCATCAATTGTACTTGGAGAATTTGAATATAGCCATCCGTAGTACCTTCGCATCATGACCATTACGAATCTCCCACGATAGGCCCTCCCACGCCATTTTCTTGAGAGTAGGTGGTTGCTCAAGAATGATGTATGTGTGTAGTTGAAATAAGGTAGGTTTGGTGTTGCATGCACGAGGCTGATTGTCGATTTGGGTTTTGCGATCAGGATGGTTAGAAGACAGAACGCTAATGGCATATAGTGCATGTCTCGAGGCTGAACTATCACATACGACCAAAGGTATTGGAAAACTCGGGATCCCGTCCGCTCTCCCATAGATAAGCCAATAACCGCCGGACTAGTAGTTGGGTCGGTGACGACCAGCGAATCCCTGGTGTTGTATGTTTTTTTTTTTAGATTTGTTTAATCCACTAGGGGTTTGTTTCCTTGAAGCTCTTCTCCAACAATTTGTTTGGTCAGCTCGATTTATTTTTACTACATAGGGAGAAAGGGCTTTCCAGAAACGTGCTAGAGGTAGAAGTTGAATTGTAAATCACAGCGCGTTTAGGAAGGGAACGACGGTTCGTGAATATGTAGTGGATTTACCTTCAGGGGCAAAAAAAAAAACCAAGGTAAAAGCAGAAATGCTTCGTCATGTTAAGAAAATTCAAAGATCTTCATTGCAGTACATCATCCATGTCTATCAATTCCCAAAAAAACTCCTTGAGTGAAGGTAAGAGGAAAAATTTAGAGAGACTATTGTCGCAGTTGTTATCTCGAAATGCCCAGTCACACAACGCCCTGGTGGAAAAAGGGAAACGCTCGATTCCCGTAGTATTGCATTCCCTAATAACCCCCAGATCCATGATACCCACCATACCCTTCCATGCCAGGGGAGTCGACAGGATAATACCCTCCCCCACCACCACCACCACCACCACTACTGCTCGCACCATCCAGCTCGAGCTGTCCTCTGTCACCAGCATATTCCTCATAATCATAATCATAATCATCATACTCCTCTCCTTCAACACCAGCCCCGGCGTCAGCGCTCGCAGCATACCCCAGCTCGCCAAAAGCCCCGGCGCCCGTGCCGGTAGACCCAGGGAGATAGCGCCCAGCCGCCGTAGTGGCCGTTTCGAATCCTGTAGCGGCGACCGTGGAAAAAATGACAGCCGGACTGCTTCCTCCCACGCCGCCGCCGCCGCCGCCGCCGCTGCCGCCGATGCCGTCCGCAGCGCTCACCCCACCGCTTCTCTCCCGCCGGCTAGTCGCAACTTCGTTGCCCGCACGGATAATGTAGCCCATGTTCATGCCTCCCCACGGCAGGCCCGCCAGCGTAGGCTCGTCGGTGGGAAGCTGGTCCGGCGATGGCGGGACGTACGGTGCGAATTCTAGGTTGCGGGTTTCCCTCTCGTGCCGTTCTCTGCGTTCGCGTTCTTTTTCTCCTGGATACCGGGGGGGGGGGGGGGGGGGGGAAGAAGGGGGGTTGGGGGAAGGGAAATCCACACGGATTAACACCCAGACCCGGGTTAAAAGGGGGTTGGCGGGGTGGGGGGTGAAAGGGGGGGGGGGGG
>JAKWBI020001007.1:0-13090 GCA_022664585.2 Zalerion maritima | reverse complement strand
TATTTGGGAAAAGTTTAGGGGTTTTACGCTTTATTATAATCGGACCGTAATTAAAGGGAAATATGGCGATTATAATAGTTTATAAATTATAAACGCCAAACTTTTAAGGCTCCCACCCATAAAATTATGGTTAATTTCCCACCCCCTCCGAGGGCGCCTAATTTTTTTTACCCAAAAAAGCGGCCAAAGGGGGGGGGATAAATATACGGTAAGGAAATTATGGAAGGTTTGGAGCTTAGGGAAAGGTAAGGCGAGACCTTTTAGCCTAAATAAGTTAACCAATATTACGCCCGGCTTTATAAAAAACCGGCAAATTAATAATTACCAGGAGCGGATTAATTAATAATAAGGGATAAAGGTAATCGAGAAAAACGGTAAAGCGGTGTGCCTATAAAGCCTAAAATCTTTTAACGTAAGGGGCGGGACGCGAGGAATAAAACTTATTAGGGCCCCGGAAGGATAGTATTAATACCCGGAAAATAAAAAGGTAATTATTAAGGAGATTATATAGGTTCCCTGTTTTAAGTTATAAAAATCCTATAATTATGCTTAAAAGGCCTAAAAAGTATTACCACCACTATTACCCTTAATTTTAAGGGATCGTTTATAATTCTCCAGCCTAGGATTAAGAAAAAATAATCCTATACTGCATTACCCTTTAAAAACCTATTTAAATCCTAACTCCTATAATTTTTTCCATTTTTTATAAATTATTTTATTTTTTAAAAAATTATTCTATTATTTAAATTTATTATATTATATTTTTAAGGCAAGGCGCGGCGAAGGCTTTTTTACCAAAACATTATTACGGTAAAGAAAAATAAGAAACGCTTTATAAATAGGCCTTAGGCCTAAAAACGATCTTCGAAAGTAAAAACACCCGAAAGCGCCAACGAAGTTTAAATCTTTCCACATAAACGAGAAACCGAGCGATCGCCTTTTAACCTTTCCTCGTTTAAGATCCCGTTATCTAGAACTTTTATTATATTAATGCCCCGCGCAAAATATAATACGAATATTTTTCCGATATTTTAAGGAATAAAACGAATACTATTCCCCGGCCAATCCGTAAAAGTAATATTTAATACTGGTTAATATAATCCTTATAAAATAAACTAATATATTATGGTCCGATTACCATTACCGCTCCTTAATATATAAAAAAGCGTAATATTTAAGGGAAATAATATTTCCTAATATATATATTAATTAAATCGAATATTTAAATAAGCAGTATTTATAAATAATACGTAAAAAATAAATTATATTATATAATATTATATTAATATTTACGCCGAACCAGTCGAATCGCTTATTATAGGAAAAATATGGATTAAAGCGAAAAAGGCCTTAAAAACGGAATTTATAAATAGCGATACTTTTTAAAAGGGCCGTAATATAATAAACCTAGAGCGTTTTACTTACCAGAATTGGCCTACGAAAAATATTAATTAATAATGGTTATATATTACAGGGTAAAAACGCCGGCTTATTTAATATAAGGAAAACCACACGGATTATACTAATAATATTATTTTATTAAACGCGTTTTTAAACGCCTTTAATAATATATTATAGGCTTAATTATATAATTTAATAAGGATTATAAATAACGACCTATACTTTAAAACCCACGAGGAATTTTTCCAAAAGCTTAAAGCGTTCCTGGATTAATATAAAAAAACAATAAAACTGTTCGGAAATAAGTTTTAATAAGAAAAAAAAGGGACCACCGCCCGCATTAAGGAAACCACGCGTAACCCTATCGACCCCCAGTTTTAATAAGCCAACCGATACGATTTAACCAAAATGGCCTAAAGGAACTAAACCGATCCCCGCGATTTGCCGCCCGCGCTTTGACCACAAGGAAGTAATAAAGTACCTATTAGCCGATTAATTCTATTTAAAATAATTAAATAAAACCTAATTAAAAAGCTAAGTGCTTTAAGCGTGGTTAATATATATGCATTATTAAACCAAAAAATAGGCGAAAAAATAAAGCTGGTATTGGATAATGGTAAAATTAGGGAAAATAAGCCTTAATACGAAAACCATTATAGGTATAATCCTAATTAAACCTATTAAATTAAACGGGACCATATACGGGGATTTTATTATATTTAGGCCGAATTCCCCCAGGAAATTAATATAACCCTTTTAAAAATTTTAAAGGTATAAGTATTTCTTATATTAATAACCAGTTTTAATAAAAGGCCCCAATATTAAACTAAGGTAATAAAATATTATTGGTATTTAGGAAATAATTATATATTATATAATTACTTATAGGACGTTTAGGATCGAATTAATAAAATCCTTTATAAATACCCCTTTTATTAAATATTAAGATGGGATTTTAAAAAAAGCGAATATAATACCTGGCCTATTAAAATATTTAATAATAAAATTACGGAAAAAGTATTAATAAAAATAGTATTTTTATAATATTATAAGTAGAAAAAGGTATTTAAGGATAAGTATAATCGGGTATAAAAGGCCTAAAATATAATTATAAAAAACCCCTGGTTTTTAAAAAATACGCCTAATTTAATTAATAAAAAGGACCAGGTACCTTAAATACGCCAGCCATAAATAAATTTAACCGACGAGGTTTATAAAATCCTTAGAAATAATGGTATTTAAAATAATTAATTATTTATTATAATAAAAGGTAAGATAATAATAATTAAGGAATATTTATGGGAAAGTTAAAAGAATATAGAAGCGGAAATAATAATAAAAGCCCTTATTATTAACGTTTATAATAAAACGGTATAATTGGTTTTTAATTATAATTAGAAAGGAATTAAAATAAAATAAGGCAGGCCTTTAAAGAAAATAAGAGTAAAAAATAAGGTTAAAGCGGTTAGGGAAAAAAAAAGCGCCAAAGGAAAAAAGAAGGATCCTGGTTATAAAGAAGTATTAAGCGCGATAAAGGAGAAAATGGAACGCAGTATATAGGAGGAAAAAAAGGCGCCCTTAGATAATAAGCGTAAGGACCTTTTAAAGTTTACGGACCTAATTTTTTAAAAGGTAATGGAAAAATAATTTATAAAAATTATAAGGAGGCCTTACGGGTTAATAATTACGGAGGTATTATAAATATTATAATTTATAAAAATAATCTTATAGGAAAAATTGGCAGGTAAAATAAGGGTAAAAGAAATTATTAATAAAATTATTTATAAGGGTAAAAAGCCAAAGGGATATTAATAGGTAATCCTAAATAGGCCTAATATTTATTAGGTGGTTAAAATAAAAACACGTTTTATTAATAATATACCCCCGGAAAAATTAAAGTTTATAAACCTTATACGTATTTAACCATATTAATAATATAAGCGTATAAACTTTAGGGTTTTATTTATAAACCTATTAAAAGGCCTAAAAGCGGTAATATTAAAAGGAGAAAAGGCAATTTTTTATTTAATTAATATTCCTAACCCATTGGTATTAATCCCCTTAATAATCCCCTTTTTCCTTTACCCAAGCCCGTGCTTATTAATATGTATAGAAGGGCCAAAAAATAGGCTGGCCAGGGTTATTATAAATATAGGCGCGGAAACCAATATTTTAAAACGAACCTATGCTTAAAAATACGGCTTTAAGGCTTACCAGGCGCGAATTGCGTTTTCCGGTTATAATGGCCAGAAAATTAATTTAGCCTTGGTTATATAATAATGGGTGCACATTTTTTTAAAACCTAAACGTATTGCGCAGAATTTTTTTATACCAAAAGAAAATCGAAAAGGGGCGCCAAAAGTAATATTAGAAATACCTTTTATTATAATAACGGGGTGGAAATAGCGCTATAATAAAAAGCGCAACGTATTAATTAGGGAGCTTAAAATAAAAGGGAGTAATTATATTATTATTATTATAAATTTAACCCTGGAAAAAAAACGTGGAAGAATATTCCGCAATATTTATCTTTAGGGAATAAAGGTTTTTAGGAAAATGCAGGAAGCCCTTATAATTCGACCAATAAAAAAAGAGAGGCCAATATAGGATTAGGGAAACCCCGTATTAATAAAATCGAAATTCCTGCCTATATAATAAAAGTTTTGGATTCGGATAATGAAAAAATAATAGTTTAATTTTTTATAAAGGAAGTTAAGCGCCTTATAAAGAAGTTTAAAAAGGATATACCTATAAAGGGGTATATTAATAGGCCGCAAGGAGGGGAGAACCTTTTAAATAAAAAAATCTGGACCGGAAAATTAAATATAAAGGTTACCCTTTATTAGCCAAAAGGGTAAAGGCGTAAAAAGTTTTACGATTACTTATAAAACCCCAATTATAAAAAAGAAGCTACCAAAAAAAGGTTGGACGTTTTCCCAGGAAAGTATTATAAGGATAACGATTGGGAGCTGCGAAATAATAAAAGGAGAATATAAGACTTCGTTATTAATAAAATCCTAGGCGTTGGCAAAGCCTAAAAGGCATTTCCCCTTAATAATACCAATATTATTAATATTTTTATTATATATAAATATATGGCGGATAAGATAAAGCCCGTGGATGCTTAAATAAAGCACGAAACGGCCCCCGTAAACCCGGATTAGTATAAGAAAAAATAGGAAAAAAATAAACCATTGGAAAAAAATCGTAATAATATTAAATAAAGCGAATACATTTGCCCACGATTATATAAGGCAGGGTGCAGCGGTACCAGGCTTATATTAAAAAGGAGGAATAAAATTTTAAAATCCCTTGGGGAATTATAAGGGGAAAAATAAAGGATATTTATAAATATACTTATCAATAAAAAATAAGCGTTAGTATGGTCCTGGGAATATTTAGGTAAAATTAACCTTAATATAGCCCCTTTTTAGAAAATCGATACGGTATCTTATATAGGGTGGCAGGTTAAAAGTATTCCTATTCCCAAGGTATTAATAATGGTAATAATCGAAATACTCGAGGAGCGAAAAAAAAAGGGGGTGATTAAACCAAGTTAAGCGGCGTACCGTAACCCTTAATTCTTAATTAAAAAGAAAAATAAAAAGTACCGCTTAATTAATTTAACGGAAAGGCTTAATTCGATTATAACTCGTAATACTTTTATACCTTTAATTACCGATAAGTTTATAAAAAATATAACCTATTACCAGTTTATTTTACTCCTGGATTTTTACTCCGGATATAATTAAATGGTGCTCGATTTAAAATCCCGAAATTTTATTACCTTTATAATATTCGCCGGCCTATTTAAAATAACCACGCTTTTGTAAAAAGAAATAAATAATATTACTTAATTCTGTAAAATTATCTCCATTATTCTCCTAAATTTTATTCTAATAATATATAGGACACTTATCGATAATATTACGGTTAAAGGTTTTATTATTATATATAATAGGCGAAAAATTTACCCAGGGGTACGGTAATATATGGCCGAATATATTAGGAATTTGGATTAAATATTATTGCGGAATAAACTGGCCGGGATTATAATTTTAATGGTTAAATTTAAATGGTGCCAGAAATCAGCCGTAATAATAGGTTTTATATACGGAACGAATGGCCGTAATCCTAAATAGGCCAAGGTTATTAAAATTAAAAAATGGACGGTTTTTAAAAATATATTAAATATTAAAAGATTTATTAATATAATGGTTTTTTATTAAATATTTATTAAGGATTTTATTTATATTATTAAACCCCTATACGAATTTACCCGTATAGGGGCGCAGTTTATTTAAAAGGAGAAGTATACGAGAATAATAAAGATCCTTAAATAAGCCCTAATATTACCCCCAGTTTTAATTAAAATTAATTATTCCCCAAAGGTAAGGCGTATTATTATTAAAATAAACGTATTAGGAACCGAATAGGGAGTATGGATTGGTTAAAAAAGGGAAGGGAAAGTCCTCATGGTAAGGTATAAGTTTGGTTATTAAAAAGGAGTCGAAGAAATATACCATTCGGCCAAGTTAAAATATAAGGGATTATTTATAATTTTAAAGCGATTACGGAATTACCTATACGGCGCGTATTTTACCCTTAGGATAAATACGGTTAATATAATATATTAATTTAATAATAATATTATTAATTTACCCGGAGTATTTATTACTAAATAAATCGCATAAATACGGTAATTTAATTTTAATATAAAGTATATATTAAAAAATAAAAATATTATGGTAAACGTATTATTACGAAAACCCCCAGGACCCTTAAATAAGGAAAATAATAAATTGGAGGAAAATATTAAAGATTTTATTAATGCGTAATTATACGTATTTAGGGTTATATAAAATTAAAGGGATATTAAGATTTTAGGAGAAAAAATATAAAGCAATAAATCCCGAAAAATAATGTATTTTTTTATTACCCTAAAAAGACCGAGCAATATTTTTTATAAATTATTCCTTTATTAAAAAAGGAAGGCTTTAAATTATTTAATAAGGGACCAAAAGTTTTGGCGTAAAACCTTAAAGGGCAAATTATAATTATAATTAATGGTCGATAATAATTAAACCCGGAAATATATTATTTAAAATAATTATATTTACGAAGGGTATAAAGGATAAAACGCTATATTTAATTTTATTATTTAATATTATTATTAAAAAGAATAATGGAAATAAGTATAAAAGGTATTAAAAACCTGCCTAATTTATTCAAAGCGAGACCCTTAAAGGTTTAAAATACCGCTAAAGATTTTTAACCCTATTTTAATCCCCTTTTTTAAGGTTTCGCTCGATATTTTTTAAATACCATTAAGGAAAGGGTATATTTATATTATATAGGCCAGATATAATTTAATAGGATAGATTAAAGGGCGACCATTATAAAAAACCACCGTAGGGTAAATGGCCAATTTTATTTAATAAAATATAATTTATAGGTATAGGATATATGGGAAATTGGTAATTAATAAAGGACCGGAGAATTAAGGGTTTTTGGATAAGTTTATAAAACGAATAGGCCTGGCCAAAATTACGGTATTGGTATATAATTTATAATGGTAAAAGGGAATAAAATACCACTATTTAAGTATTAGGGATGTATTATTAAAATTAGGCGGAAGTTAGGTTAACGCGTACCTAGGGGTATTAATGGTGTAAAAAATTATAATAAATTAAATTATAGGATTTTCCCCATATGCGTTATTATACGGTTAAAAAATGGTTATCCTTATTAAAATGGCGCTTTTTATTTAAAAGATAATTAATTGGAAAAATAATATACCGTACGCGGATTTTTTGGCGGAAAGGAGCCGGGCAATGGAACGGAAAAAAACGGATTTGGCGAAGGCAGCCCAAATCCTACGACGGAATAAAAAAGCCAGGGCCAAGTATATGGATAAAAAGAATAATGGGAAGATAAAAAAAATTTTATTAAAAAAGGGGGATTTAATATTGCGATAAATATTAATTATAGGGGTTAGGAGTATAAAGGATAAATAAAACCCTCGATAAATAAAACCCTATATTATTTATAAGTTTTCGAATAAAAAAAGAACGGTATAATTTAGGAAACCTTATAAAGGGAGCCCTTTTTTTAAACGCATAGTCGGGAATAATAGGATTAAAAAATTTATTTAAAAAAACGGATGGTAAAATAAGCCGGCAGGAATTAATAATAATACCTGGAAAAAATGGGAATTTTATTTAAAATAAAATAATAAATTGGGAAAGGATTATATAGGATTAAGTAATAAGGAGGATGGCTTAAAAGGTTATATTGGGAATAATATATTAAAAAATTTGGGTAAGGATTAATACCGAATGGTAATATTTTATAATAATAATTAAAAGGAAAAAAACGATTTAACTGAATATATTATTATAATATTACGGTTAAAAAAACCATATAATATAAAAAAATTAAAAAACGAAAAGCGAAAATCGGGGAAAATACCTTTTTTAAAAATAACGAAAAAAGTATAATTTTAAATCCTAATAATAATTACGGAAGAATTTGGTAATATTTCTTTTATAAAGGAATAAAACTATATAATATTATAAGACCTTTAAAGGAATTACCATATAAAAAGAAATTCCCCTTTTTTTATATCCCCTTTTTTATATAATAATAAACCCCAACCAGTTTAAAACCAAATATTATAAAAGGATTTAATAAAAACCATATACCTAAAGCTCCGTTAATAACCCGAGATATATATACGTATATAAAAGAAAAACCATATTCCCTAATCCAAAAATTTAAAAGGGAATATTTTTACGCTTTTTTTTTCCCGTTTTTATACTATACCGAATGGCCTTATTTTAAATTATTTATAAATAATAATTAAAAATAATTTCCCAATTTTAAAAAAAGGTTACCCGTTTAAATTTTAATTTATTCGTTTAATTTACGGAAAAAAAAGGGCGGCATTCTTATTTAAAGGGTTATATATAAAAGTAAAAATTCCTTTATGGGAAAAACTTAATTTTTTATATTAAAAGACGCCATTAGATAGTCCTGTATAGTATAATTTTTATTCTAATAATAGCGAAAGGATTAATCGCGGGATAAAAAAATTATGGTTTAATTTTAAAAAATTTTATCCCTTATTTTTTACGAAAGCGTAAACCCTTATAATAAGCAGAAGCCTAAAAGGCCGCCGCGCCATTACCGTTATTTCCTTTAAAAGCTTTACCTCGGCCACCCCCTCGATTATAAACGCCAAAAGAATTAAACCCTTATACCGGTTATATAAAAGGCCTGGTTAGGCCGGGAATATTTTTAACCCCCAAATTTAAAACGTTTATAATTTTTAAAAAATTAGGGCCGCCGAAAATAATTTCGAAATAATCCTTTTAATATTTAATATTTTATTCCTATACCGTATTATTAAATAATTTTTCGATGCGGAATTTTTTATAGGGGGTATAATTATTATAGGGAGGGTTAAAGTTCGAAGCCAATATATACTTTTTAAGGCCTTTATTTTCGGTTATATAAACCTTACTAAGGCAAAAATAATTACCATATTTATTTCCGGTATACCCAGGAACGGAAATATATTTAAAAAAGGGGAATATATAATAAATAAAAATATTAAGCTTTTAACCTTAAAAATAACTCGCCCATCCGGAGGTATAATATTTATAAGGATTTTTATTTATTATGCTTTTAAATTATACGGCCAGTGCTTATTAATAATAAAAGCAAAGGGAGGAATATAAACCACCCATAATTTACCTTAGGAAACCTCCATATAGGATGGGAATAATAATAGGCCGATTAATCCTTTTATATAATATAGGGGCCAGGCTGGTAATTTTAGGAAGGGTTTTAAATATATTTAAATTAATATATATGGCCATATAAATATAATTTAAAGGAGGGTCCTTAAACAGGCCAAATTAAAAATAATAAAGGATATTTTAAAAAAATAATAATAATTAATTTTGCTTAGCCTTAAAAGGTAAGAATAGAAAGGGTGCGAAGGTAAAATAAACCTTATAAACGAAATTGAAAACCGGTTTAAACCGGGTTTTTTTAATAAAATTTAAGAATAGTTTTGGCGGAAAAGTACCAAGCTGGAAAGCCTAAACGGTATTATGCTTAAAAGGTATTTTAATTCTAAAAACCGTAACCGTACGCTGGGGTGGTTAATTTAAGGGGATTAAATTAAAGGAAAAGGCAAAAAAGGACCTTTTAAATAAACCCTAAAAGAAAAGGCCCGGGCTGGTTTATTATATAAGGTTAAATTAACGAAAGGTATAAGATAATAAGGGGGATAAAGGGAGCCGAGCGGAGCCGCTAGAACTAATGGTTAGGTTTTAAAGTACCCGATTAATACGGCCTCGCGGCCTAGCCGGCGAAGAAAAAAAAGTAGGAGCAGTTACCAGGAAAATTAAAATTAAATAACCCTATATAAAATTAATAATTTAAAAAAAATATACCTGGAGGAGGGCTTTGGGTAATAATAAAAGTGGCGTTAATTAAAAGGGCCGCCTAATCACGAGCAAAACGCTTAATAACCCAAGTGCGGCTCCTTATAATACAAGCCCTAGGCCCTTTTATAAAAAAGAAAAAAATACAAGGATAAAGGAAAGCGAAAATTATATAATAAGGTGTAAAAAAAAAAGAAGGCTGGTTTATAAGTATAATAGGTTTAAAAAAACCAAAAGGCCTATTGGCCGTTAATAAACGCCGAATAAAAGCCAAAAGGTTAGGGAGCCCCTTATAAGCCTCCTTATTATTACTTTGGTTTAAATGGGATATATTTTAAAAGGATTAGGGAATAAATTAAAAATGGGGGGTAATAAAGGGAGCGAGTGTTTAAGGGAAAAAGGGCTCGGAGGAAGGGAAAAAAGCGAGGAATATATAAAAAGAAAAGTATTGTAGGGAGAAAAAAGGCACCGATAAAAAGTATATAGGAGGAAGAATTATCGAAGGTATAAAAGGAAAAAGAGGAAGAGAAATTGGGCCAAAATACTTATATGGTTATCCGATTAAAAATGGGAGGCCCGCTAATAATTATAAAAATTATAGGAATTATAAAGGTAATAGGGCAAAAGGGTAATAATGGGAACGCTTAAAAAAATACCTATTTATTTAAAAAAATACCACCGTTTATTTAAAACCCGCCAGTATATTTAAGCCTTATAAATATCAATACCCCCTTTTTTTCCCCCCTATATTTCCTCGATTTCTTTTAACTATACCATTTCCCAACCTTAAATCTTTATAATATAATCCTGCTTAATTTATTCTCCATTTTAATTTAATTCCTTATTTTTAAATTCCCTTACCCTTTAAAAGCTTATATTACCCTTAGCCCAACCCCCAGTATTTAGTGCCTTTTTAGCCCTTTTAACCTAAGAACTTTAATCCAAGTATACCTATTATTTCCTATTATTACCTAATAAAGCGAAAAAGCCTTAAACAGTATTATTTTAATAATAGGAGATTATACCTTCGAAGGGTTAAGGCTAAAAAACGAAATTAACGCTTAAATGCCTAAATATTAATCGGGGTTTTTATTTAAGCTATTCCGAAAGGTAATTTTTTATATAAAAGCCCTTATTAAACCTTAGCGCTTATACAAAAACCAAACCCGCTGGGAAAGGCCAATCCCCTCGTATATTTTATATATAAATAATCCAAAGCTTAAAAAAATTGCCTAAAGAAATATAAGCGTAATTATTAGGAATATATTTAATTTTATTAACCGTTATAAGAATAACCGTTTCCGCTAATGGTTTCGAAGGCCTATTACCACCAAAGCGTTTTTTATAAATATTTAAGTATATATGTATAATATTATTAAATTATTAAAATACGATTAATTTTTTTCCCATTAATAATTAATTATTTATAAGAATTACCTCGAAATATATAGCGGGGTAAATAATATTAGGTTTATAATTACGGATTTTAAATCTTTAAGAGGATTTAAGGATATACCAATTATTAAAAACCAGGCGGCCTTTATAATTCCCTTATAATACCCGTTTTTTAAAAATTATAATTTATTTAATATAATAAAGGTAAGGATTAATCTTATAATAAAAGGGTAAAAAAACCCGCGAATAATTTTTATCCAAGGCTGCTATAAGGGTATAATATTTATTACGTTCGTATTAAAAAACGCAGGAGAGGATTTTAAAAGGTATATATAAAAGGCTTGTATAAGGTTTTCGGTAATATTTTAAAATAAAGCTAATAGGGGCATATTTAAAAAGTACGGCCTTTAGCCTAAGGTTTTCCTTATAATAATTATTTTCGTATAAATCAGCCCTTTTTACCGATCTTAGTACCTTATAATATTAAAAACGCTTAGGATTATAATTTATAAATAAAAAATAATATGGATCCATACGCGAATAAAAAGGGAGGTTTATATTAATAAAAAGGCCCTTATACTTTAAAAGTTAAAGGACAGTGGAAAAAGGCTATGGTACCGCCTCCGAAAGTTAAAATTAGGCATAGGGGGAAAAGGGAAAAGGAACCATATATTATATCCCTTTGGGCCACCGCCTAATAATTATATAAGGCACTTTATAAATTAAGTAAAGGTGTTTTATATAAATTACTTAAGGTTTATAATGGGCCTTAATCCATTAAGGAACCTTTTTAAAGCAGGGTGGCTATAAGGGGAAATTAGCACTATTATTCGGCACGAGGTTTTTTTACGCATAATAACGGGAGGTAATAATCCCCAGGGCTATTTGGTTAATAATAAGGAGTGGTAAAGCCTAAACATAAATACCAATACTGCCGGAATATATTCCTATATATTTAACATTTATATGGGCCTTAGGCCTCTTTTAATACGCCCTAAACCTTTTAATATTAGGGTAAATTCCACAACTCGTAAAAGGGTAAACCCATTTAACTTTTATACGAAAAACCAAAAGGATATAATAAAATTAAAATTGGGAAATAATATGAATTTGGATTTTACCTATATAATTAATCTTATATACCAAAGGCGAAGGGGCCAGGTGGCCTCGGAAAAAAAAAGGGATAATAACCGCCCTTATAAATCTCCTAAGGGAAAACATATATTACCGGGGCAAAAGCCTAATTTATTAAAGCTATTTAAATTACCATTACACACCCCTTCCCTTTTTTCTTTACCCTTCGCACGCTTCATTACGCGCGCATCCCTTATTAATTATTAATCGCTGCCCTCGTCCCCACCCTTAAAAATAGCCTCGTTTTTCCCACGCGCAGCTCTTATCCCTAAGCGATCGCCATAACCCTAACTCCCCTTATATACCAATTAACGCTGGTAGGTATATAAAGGATAATATAGGCCGTTTTTTAATATTAAAATAAATAATAATTTCGAAGTATTTAAAAAGGAGATTATTAAGGAATCCTTATACCGTTTATTAATAAAAAGGAAGGCCCACCGGCCAAAAAACCCCAGGTTTTATTTCGTTTAGCGCTATTTACCCCGTCCCGGACCTAATATACAGCCTACCTATACCGAGAATTTCCTAGGGTGGGCTACTATTAAAAGGAATATTAAACGAAAGGTTACGAAAAAAAAAAAAAAAAGGAAGCTTAAAAGAGGGAGGCGGTAAAAGCGAAAAATGCGGCCTATAATATTAAGCATGGCCAGCGCCGCCGATTTAAAAGGATTAAAAGGGCTCCTTAAGCTCGATTAACTCCT
>JAKWBI020001006.1:0-13104 GCA_022664585.2 Zalerion maritima | reverse complement strand
TATTTTTAATTAATTTATTCCGGCCGATGCGGGCTGGAGTGCATTTGCCGAAAGCCATATACTAACGTGGTTGGGCATATGATCAGCCCGCCCCTACAAATTTTCCCGCCTCACGATACCGTCCATAATAAATTTTCAAAATGGAGTAAAAAACGCAAATAAAATCGTAAAAATAAGATAAAAGGTGGAATTAAAGGACAATCGTTTAAACAGTGTTTTGCCTATTTTTATTTATTTTTAATCAATTTGTTCGGGCCGATGCGGACTGGAGTGCATTTGCCAAAGCCATATAATAACGTGGTTGGTCACATGACCCGCACGCTCCTAAAATTTTTCCCGCCTCACGATACCGTCCATAGTACATTTTTAAAATGGCGTGAAAAACGCAAATAAAATCGTAGAAATATAATCAAAGTTGGAATGGAAGCATAATCATTTAAATATCATTTTACCGTTTTTTATTTCTTTTTATTTAATTTATTCGGACCGATGCGGCCTGGAGTGCATTTGCCAAAGCCATATAATAATGTGGTTGGGCATATGACCCGTACACCCCTACCGGCCTCACGATTCCGTCCAAAGTAAATTTTAAAAATGATATTAAAAACGCAAATAAAATCGTAAAAATAAATAAAAATATGCTTTATATAGCGAAACTCCGAATACACCGTTTTACAATGTCGGATTTCTTTTATTTAATTTATTGCGGCGGATGCGGGCAGATATATATTTGCACAATAGGAAATGCATAGACGTTTTATTATTGGTCGTATGGGGCTCAGACCACATGGGAAAACCACATCAAATATATTTCTCACTTTACTAATAAGCTTATAGCTCTTTTTTAAAGTTACTGATGAGGGTTTTTAAATATTGTAAAATAATCAGAAGAAGCTATTCCATCTAATAATTTTAGTGAATATAAATGTAAAATCTCGTGGTATTGTTTTTCGCCTAATTAGGAAGGACTCCACAGTTTTCGACTTTTGAGCCAGTTCCCCCCTGTAAGTCTTAGTAATCCCTCACGGGCTCAATGATTTTAGAAAGCGAATACTTCGCTCGCTTACGCTCACTACGTATTCCCAATAAACCTTATATATATTTAACCATATTAATAATACGAGCGTATAAATTTTAAGGTCCTATTTATAAGCCTACCAGGAGGCCTAAAAGCGGTAATATTAAAGGGAAAAAAGGCAATCTCTTATTTAATTAATATTCCTAACCCATTAGTATTAATCCCCTTAATAATCCCCTTTTTCCTTTACCCGAGCCCGTATTTATTAATACGTATAAAAGGGCCAAAGAATAAACTGGCCAGGATTATTATAAATACAGGCGCGGAAGCCAATATTTTAAAATAAACCTACGCCTAAAAATACGGCTTTAAGGCTTACCAGGCGCGAATTACGTTTTCCGGTTATAATGGCCAAAAAACCAATTCAGCCTTGGTTATACGGTAATAAGTACACGTTTTTTTAAAACCTAAACATATTATACAGAACTTTTTTATATTAAAAGAAAATCGAAAAAGGGCGCCAAAAGTAATATTAAGAATACCTTTTATTATAATAATGGGGTGGAAATAACGCCATAATAAAAAGCATAATATATTAATCGGGGAGCTTAAAATAAAAGGGAGCAATTATATTATTATTATTATAAACCTAATCCTAAAAAAAGAATATGGAAAAATATTCCGTAATATTTATTCCCAGGGAATAAAGGTTTTTAAAAAAATATAAAAAGCCCTTATAATTTAACCAATAAAAAAAAAAAGGCCAGTATAGAATTAGGGAAACCCCGTACTGGTAAAATCGAAATCCCTGCCTATATAATAAAAGTTTTAAATTCGGATAACGAAAAAATAATAGCCTAATTTTTTATAAAGGAAATTAAGCGCCTTATGAAAAAGTTTAAGGAGAATATGCCTATAAAGGGGTATATTAATGGGCCGTAAAAAAGGGAGAACCTTTTAAATGGAGAAATCTGGACCGGAGAACCAAATATAAAGGTTGTCTTTTATTAACCAAAGGGGCAGGGGCGTAGAAAACCTTATAATTATCCATGGAACCTTAATTATAAAAAAGAAACTATTAGAAAAAGGTTAGACGTTTTTTTAGGAAAGTATTATAAGGGTAATAATCGGGAACTGCGAAATAATAAAAAAAGAATATAAAATTTTATTATTAACGAAATCCTAAACGTTAGCGGAGCCCAAAAGGTATTTCCCCTTAATAATACCAATATTATTAAGATTTTTATTATATATAAGCGTATAACGGATAAAATAAAGCCCGTGGATATTTAAATAAGGTATAAAGCGGCCCCTGTAAACCCGGACTAGTATAAGAAAAAGTGGGAAAAAAATAAGCCATCGGAAAAAAATCGTAATAATATTAAATAAAACGAATATATTTACTTATAATTATATAAGGCAGGGTGCAGCGGCACCAGGCATATATTAAAAAGGAAGAATAAAATTTTAAAATCCCTTGGGGAATTATAAGGGGAAAAATAAAGGATATTTATAAATATACTTATAAATAAAAAATAAATGTTAATATGGTCTTGGGAATATTTAGGCAAAATTAACCTTAATATAACCCCTCCCTAAAAAATCGATACGGTACCTTATATAGGGTAATAGGTTAAAAGTATTTCTATCCCTAAGGTATTAATAACGGTGGTAATCGAAATACTCGAGGAGCGAAAAAAAAAGGGGGTAATTAAGCCAAGCTAAACGGCGTACCGCAACCCCTGGTTTTTAATTAAGAAAAAAAATAAGAAATACCGCTTAATTAATTTAACGGAAAGGCTTAATTCGGTTATAATTCGTAATACTTTTATGCCTTTAATTGCCGATAAACTTATAAAAAATATAACCTATTACCAGTTTATTTTACTCCTGGATTTTTACTCCGAATATAACCAAATGGTGCTTAATTTAAAATCCCGAGATTTTATTACCTTTATAATATTCGCCGGCCTATTTAAAATAACCACGCTTCCGTAAGGAAAAACGAATAATATTATTTAATTTTATAGGATTATTTCCATTTTTTTTTTAGGTTTTATTCCAATAATATATAAGACACTTATCGATAATATTACGGTTAAAGGTTTTATTATTACGTATAATGGGCGAGAAATTTACCCAGGGGTACGGTAATACGTGGCCAAATATATTAGGAATTTGGATTAAATATTATTACGGAATAAACTGGCCGGGATTATAATTTTAATAATTAAATTTAAATGGTGCCAAAAATCAGCCGTAATAATAGGTTTTATATACGGAACGAATGGCCGTAATCCTAAACAGGCCAAGGTTATTAAAATTAAGGAATAAACGGTTTTTAAAAATATATCGGATATTAAAAGATTTATTAATATAATGGTTTTTTACCGAATATTTATTAAGGATTTTATTTATATTATTAAACCCTTATATAAACTTACCCGTATAGGGGCGCAGTTTATTTAAAAGAAAAAGTATATAAAAATAACGGAGATCCTTAAGCAAACCCTAATATTACCCCCAGTTTTAATTAAAATTAATTATTCCCCGAAGGCAGGGCGTATTATTATTAAAGCAGACGTATTAGAAACCGGATAGGGAGTATAAAACGGCCAAAAAAGGGAAGGGAAGGTTTTAATGGCGAGGTACGAGTTTAATTATTAAAAAAAAGCCAAAGGAATATACCATTTGGCCAAGCTAAAATATAAAGGGCTGCTTATAATTTTAAAGCGATTACGGAATTACTTATACGGCGCGCATTTTACCCTTAAAATAAATACGATTAATATAATATATTAATTTAATAATAATACTATTAATCTACCCGGAGCATTTATTATTAAATGAATCGTATAAATACGGTAATTCGACTTTAATATAAAGTATATATTAGGAAATAAAAACGTTATGGTAAACGCGTTATTATAAAAACCCCCAAAATCTTTAAACGAAAAAAATAATAAATTAGAGAAAAATATCGAAGATTTTATTAATATATAATTATACGCGTTTAGGGCTATATAAAATTAAAGGAATATTAAGATTTTAGGAGGAGAAATATAAAGTAATAAATCCCGAAAAATAGCGTATTTCCTTATTACCTTAAAAAAACCGAGCGATATTTTTTATAAGTTATTTTTTTATTAAAAAAAAAAGGCTTTAAATTATTTAATAAAGGATTAAAAACTTTGGTATAAAACTTTAAGGGATAAGTTATAATTATAATTGGTGGTTAATAATAATTAAACCCGGAAATATATTATTTAAAGTAATTATA
This sequence comes from Zalerion maritima, assembly GCA_022664585.2. Lineage (NCBI taxonomy): Eukaryota > Fungi > Ascomycota > Sordariomycetes > Lulworthiales > Lulworthiaceae > Zalerion > Zalerion maritima. The sequence goes on along the minus strand of JAKWBI020001006.1, from coordinate 8,806 downwards.
TTTACGAAGGGTATAAAAAACGAAACGCCATATTTAATTTTATTATTTAATATTATTATTAAAAAAAATAATAAAAATAAGTATAAAAGGTATTAAGAATTTGCCCAACCTATTAAAAGCGAAACCCTTAAAGGCCTAAAATACCGTTAAAAATCTTTAACCTTATTCTAACCCCCTTTTTTAAGGTTTTGCTTAATATTTTTTAAATATTATTAAAAAAAGGGTATATTTATATTATATAGGTTAAATATAATTTAATAGGATAAATTAAAGGGTAACCATTATAAAAAACCACCGCAGGGTAAATGGCCAATTTTGTTTGGTAAAATATAATTTATAGGTATAGGATATATGGGAAATTGGTAATTAATGGAGGACCGAAAAACCGAGGGTTTTTAAATAAACTTATAAAGTAAATAGGCCTGGCTAAGATTACGGTATTGGCGTATAATTTATAATCGTAAGGGGAAATAAAACACTACCATTTAAATATTAGGGATATATTATTAAAATTAGGCGGTAATTAAATTAATACGTACCCAAAGGTATTAATAATATAAAAAGTTATAATAAATTAAATTATAGGATTCTCCTTATACGTATTATTATATGGTTAAAAAATAATTACCCTTATTAAAATGGCGCTCCTTATCTGGAAAATAATTAATTAAAAAGATAATATACCGTACGCGGACTTTTTGGCGGAAAGGAGCCGGGTAATAAAACGGAAAAAAATAAATTTGGCGGAGGCAGCCCAAATCCTATAATGGAATAGGGAAATAAGGGCCAAGTATATGGATAAAAAAAATAACGGGAAAATAAGGAAGATCCCATTAGAAAAAGGGGATTTAATATTGCGATAAATACCAATTATGAGGGTTAGGAGTATAAAGGATAAATAAAACCCTCGATGGATAGGACCTTATATTATTTATAAGCTTTCGAATAAAGGAAAAACGGTGCAGCTTAGGGAGCCTTATAAAAAAAGCTTTCCCTTTAAGCGTATAATCGGGAGTAATAAGATTAAAAAGTTTATCCAAAAAAACGGATGGTGGAATAAGCCGGCAGGAATTAGTAATAATACCTGGAAAAAATAGAAATCCTATTTAAAATAAAATAATAAGTTAGGAGAGAATTGTACAGGATTAAACGATAAGGAAAATGGCTCGGAAGGTTATATTGGGGATAATATATTAAAAAGTTTAGGTAAGGATTAATGCCGAACGGTAATATTTTATAATAACGATTAGGAGGAAAAAAACGATTTAGCCGAATATATTATTATAATATTACGATTAAAAAAACCACGTAATATGGAAAAACTAAAAAATAAAAAACGGAAATCGGGAAAAGTACCTTTTTTAGGAATAACGAAAAAAATACGATTTTAAATCCTAATAATAATTACGGAAAAATTCGGTAATATTCTTTTTATAAAGGAATAAAGCTGTATAATATTATAAAACCTTTAAAGGAATTACCATATATAAAAAAATTCCCCTTTTTTTATATCCCCTCCCTTATATAATAATAAACCCCAACCAGTTTAAAACCAAATATTATAAAAGAACCTAGCAGAAACCATATACCTAAAGCTCCGTTAATAACCCGAGGTATATATATATATATATATAAAAAACCATATCCCTTTATTTAAAAGTTTAAAAGGGAATATTTTTATACTTTTTTTTTCCCGTTCCTATACCATATTAAATGGCCTTATTTTAAACCATTTATAAATGGTAATTAAAAACAGCTTCTTAACTTTAAAAAAGGGTCACTTATTTAAGTTTTAATTCGTTTGTTTAATTTATAAAAAAAAAAAGGCGGAATCCCTATTTAAAGGGTTATACGTAAAAGTAAAAATTCCTTTATGGGAAAAACTCAATTTCTTATATTAAAGGACGCCATTGGATAATTCTGTACAGCATAATTTTCATTTTGGTAATAGCGAAAGGATTAATCGCGGAACGAAAAAATTATAATTTAATTTTAAAAAATTTTATCCCTTATTCCTTACGAAAGCGTAAACCCTCGCAATAAGCAAAAACCTAAAAGGCCGCCGCGCCACCACCGTTATTTCCTTTAAAAACTTTACCTCGGCCACCCCTTTAATTATAAACGCCAAAAAAACCAAACCCTTATACCGGCTGCATAAAAGGCCTAATTAGGCCGGGAATATCTTTAGCCCCCAAATTTAAAACATTTATAACCTTTAAAAAATTAGGGCCGCCAAAAATAATTTTGAAATAATTCTCCCAATATTTAATATCCTACTCCCATATTATATTATTAAATAGCTTTTTAATGCGGAATTTCTTATAAGGGGTATAACCATTATAAAAAGGATCGGAGTTTAAAATTAATATATACTTTTTAAGGCCTTTATTTTTGGCTATATAAACCTTACCAAATTAAAAATAATTATCATATTTATCCCCGGTATACCTAAAAACGGAAATATATTCGAAAAAGGGGAATATATAATAAATAAAAATATTAAACTTTTAATCCTAAAAATAATTCGCCTACCCGGAGATATAATATTTATAAGGGTTTTTATTTACCATACCCTTAAATTATACGGCTAATGCCTATTAATAATAAAAATAAAAGGAGAAATATAAACCACTTATAATTTACCCTAAAAAGCCTTTATATGGGATAGGAATAATAATAGGCCGATTAACCCTTTTATATAATATAGGGGCCAGGCTAGTAATTTTAAGAAGGGTTTTAAATATATCCAGGTTAATATATATGGCCATATAAATATAATTTAAAAAAGGGTCCCTAAATAGGCCAAATTAAAAATAATAAAGGATATTTTAAAAAAGTAATAATAATTAATCCTGCTTAGCCTTAAAAGGTAAAAATGGAAAGGGTATAAAGGTAAAATAAACCTTATAAATAAAATTGGAAACCGGCTTAAACCGGGTCCTTTTAATAAGGCTTAAAAATAACCTCGGCGGAAAAATACCAAACTGGAAAGCCTAAACGGCATCGTACTTAAAAGGCATTTTAATTTTAAAGACCGTAACCGTGCGCTGGGGTGGTTAACTTAAGGGGATTAAATTAAAGAAAAAGGCAAAAAAGGACCTCCTGAATAAACCCTGGGAGAAAAGGCCCGGGCTGGTTTATTATATAAGGCTAGATTAATAAAAGGTATAAGGCGATAGGGGGGATAAAGGAAGCCAAATAAAGCCGTTAAAATTAATGGTTAAATCCTAAAGCACCCGATTAATACGGCCTTACGGCTTAACCGGCGAAGGAAAAGGAGTAGGAGCAATTACCAGGGAAATTAAAATTAAATAGCCTTATATAAAGTTAATAATTTGGGAAAAACATATCTGGAAAAGGGCTTCGGGTAATAATAAAAATGGCGTTAATTAAAAGGGCCGCCTAATTATAAATAAAACGCTTAATAACCCGAGTACGGCTTCTTATAATACGAGCCCCGGGCCCTTTTATAAAAGGAAAAAAAGTGCAAAAATAAGGGAAAACGAAGATTATATAATAAGGTATAGGAAAAAAAAAAGGCTGGCTTATAAATATAATAAATTTGGAAAAACCAAAAGGCCTATTGGCCGCTGGTAAATACCGAATAAAAACCAAAAGATTAGGGAGCCCCTTATAAGCCTCCTTATTATTACTTTGGTTTAAATGGGATATATTTTAAAAGGATTAAGGAATAAATTAAAAAAAGGGGATAATAAAGGGAGCGAGTGTTTATAGGAGAAAGGGCTTAAAGGAAGGGAAAAAAGCGAGGAATATATAAAAAGGAGAGCACTGTAGGAAGAAAAAAGGCACTAATAAAAAGCACATAAAAGGAAGGATTATCGAAGGTATAGGAGAAAAAAAAGGGAAAGAAATTAGGCCAAAATATTTATATAATTATCCGATTAAAAATGGGAGGCCCGCTAATAACCATAAAAGTTATAAGAATTATAAGGGTAATAGGGCAAAAGGGTAATAATGGAAACGCTCGAAAAAACACCTGTTTATTTAAAAAAATACCACCGCTTGCCTAAAACCCGCCAGTATATTTAAACCCTATGGGTATAAATACCCCCCTTTTTTCCCCCCCATATTTCCTCGATTTTTTCTAACCATATTATCTCCCAACCTTAACTTTTTATAATATAATCCTATTTAGCTTATTCTTTATTTTAATTTAACTCCTTATTTTTAAATTCCCTTGCCCTTTAAAAGCTTATATTACCCTTAGCCTAACCCCCGGCATTTAATACCTCTTTAGCCCTTTTAACCTAAAAACTTTAATCCAAGCATATTTCTTATTTTTTATTATTACCTAATAAAGCGAAAAAGCCCTAAGCAATATTATTTTAATAATAAGAGATTATACCTTCGAAGGATTAAGGTTAAAAAGCGAAACCAGCGCTTAAATACCTAAATATTAATCGAAGTTCTTATTTAAATTATTTTAAAAAATGATTCTTTATATAAAAACCCTTATTAAACCTTAACGCCTATACAAAAACCAGGCCCGCTGGGAAGGGCCAATCCCCTTGTATATTTTATACGTGGATAATCTAAAGCTTAAAGAAATTGCCTAAAGAAATATAAGCGTAATTATTAAAAATATACTTAATCTTATTAACCGTTATAAAAATAACCGCTTCCGCCAACGGCTCCGAAGGCCCATTACCATTAAAGCGTTTTTTATAAACATTTAGGCATATATATATAATATTATTAAATTATTAAAATATAATTAACCTTTTTCCCATTAATAATTAATTATTTATAAGGATTACCTCGAAATATACAGCGGGGTAAATAGTATTAGGTTTATAATTACGGACTTTAAACCTTTAAGGGGGCCTAAAAATATGCCAATTATTAAAAACCAAACAGCCCTTATAATTCCCTTATAATATCCGTTTTTTAAAAATTATAATCTGCTTAGTATAATAAAGGCAGGGGTTAATCCCATAATAAAAGGGCAAAAAAACCCGCGAATAACCTTTATTTAAAACTACTATAAGGGTATAATACTTATTATATTTATATTAAAAAACGCAAGAAAGGACTTTAAAAGGCATATATGGGAGGCCCGTATAAGGTTTTCGGCAATACTTTAAAATAAAACCAATAGGGGTATATTTAAAAAGTACGGCCTCCAGTTTAAAATCCTCCTTATAATAATTATCTTTATATAAGTCAGCCCTTTTTACCGATCTTAGCACCTTATAATATTAAAAACGCTTAGGATTATAATTTATAAATAAAAAATAATGTGGATTTATACGCGAATAAAAAGGGAGGTTTATATTAATAAAAAGGCCCTTATATTTTAAAAGCTAAAGGATAATGGAAAAAGGTTATAGTACCGCCTCTAAAAGTTAAAATTAGGTATAAGGGAAAAAGGGAAAAAAAACCATATATTATATTCTTTCGGGCCACCGCCTAATAATTATATAAGGTATTTTATAAATTAAGTAAAGGTGTTTTATATAAATTACTTAAGGTTTATAATGGGCCTTAATTTATTAAGAAACCTTTTTAAAATAGGATGACTATAAGGGGAAATTAATATTACTGCTCGGTATAAGGTCTTTTTACGCATAATAATAAAAGGTAATAATTCCCAGGGTTATTTGGTTAATAATAAGGAGTGGTAAAGCCTAAATACGAATATAAATATTGCCGGGATATATTCCTATATATTTAACGTTTATATAGGCCTTAGGCCTTTTTTAATACGCCCTAAACTCCCTAATATTAGGGTAAATTCCACAATTCGTAAAGGGATAAACCCGTTTAACTTTTATACGGAAAACCAAAAGAATATAATAAAATTAAAATTGGGAAATAATATGGATTTGGACTTTATTTATATAATTAATCCTATACACCAAAGGTAAAGGGGCCAGGTGGCCTCGGAAAAAAAAGGGGGTAATAACCGCCCTTGTAAATCTCCTAAGAAAGAATATATATTACCGGAATAAAAGCCTAATTTGTTAAAATTATTTAAATTATTATTACGCATCCCTTCCTTTTTTTTTTTACCCTTCGCACACTTTATTATACGCGTACCCCCCGTTAATTATTAATCGCTGCCCTTATCCCTAACCTTAAAAATAACCTTATTTTTCCCACGCGCAGCTTTTACCCTTAAATAATTACCATAACCCTAACTCCCCTTATATATTAATTAACGCTGGTGGGTATATAAAAAATAATATAGGCCGCTTTTTAATATTAAAATGGATAATAATTTTAAAGTGTTTAAGGAGAAGATTATTAAAAAGCCCTTATACCGTTTATTAATAAAAAAAAGGGCCCACCGGCCGGAAAACCCTAGGTCCTATTTCGTTTAATACCATTTACCCCGTCCCGAACTTAATATATAACCTACCCACACCGAGAATTTCCCAAAATGGGTTATTATTAAAAGGAATATTAAGCGAAAAATTGCAAAAAAGGAGGAAAAGAAGGAAGCTCGAAAAAGGAAGGCGGTTAAAGCGAAAAATGCGGCCTATAATATTAAGCATGGCCAGCGCCGCCAATTTAAAAGGATTAAAAGGGCCCCTTAAGCTCGATTAACTTTTAACCGCATAAAAAAGGGGAATAAGTGTTTTATTTTTTATTTTATAAATTGTTTAAAGCAAAGCTTAAATACCACCAATTAAAATAAACCCTCCGGGGAAAATAAAGGTTAGGGCGTAATAAAATTTATAAAAATAAAATTATATAGCCTTATTTAATTATAATAAAATAAAAAAGGGAATCCGTAATTATTATAAAAAAGTAATTAATAATATATAAAGGGTAAGAAAGCGGATAAATCGGTAATATTAATAGGAACCAGGAAATTTTTCCTAAAATTTTTCTAACCGCGGGGCGCGGTCTTTTATTATAAATTAATAAAATATAATAATGCCGAAGGTATTCCCCGTTATATTTATACCAAAGACCGGCGCCCGGCGTAATTATTTAAATAATTAATTTAAAGCCTTAAAATAATCCTGTACAGGATTATATAAAAAGCCAGAAGGATCCCCGGGACTTATGGGACTTTTGGGAGGGTAATAAACCATGGCGGCAAAAACTTAATCATAAAAATACAACTATTATTTAATATATTATATTTTCCCCCAAATATTATATTATCGTTTAGGAATAATCCTGTATAGGATTATTCCATGTTTTTTGAAGTATTGCCACTTTTAAATAGGTAACTGAAGGTTTAACCAAACCAAACAGTTTGGTTTTAAACACCGACCATGCAGCGAGGTTACCAGACCTACTCCCCGCTACAATATGCCGGTCTACCCCTATTAACAAATACGATAAATCCCTAGTATTATTTAGCAATGCTTTTCCCTACTTATTTCCCACAGGCCAGGCCGATTTTAATACCCCACGGCATCGTTCTATTAAATTGCAGGATTATTTAATCCATGCTATACGATATTATAATAAACGGTATAAATTCCCCTTTTTTCCATTATTTCTATTTATTATTAATTAATTATTTAAATTTGCCCAATATCCTATTTTTTGCTTTATGGCCAATAATATGGTTATGAGGCAATAAGTAAGGGGAAAATCGACATTTTATATTAATCGTACCAAGAACGATGCCTCTGCCAACTGGGATTTAAACCAAATTCGGCTGGCCTTTAAGGAAAATTCCCCTAAATTTTAACACCTACAGGATTCTATTTTCCGCTCTTCAGCTTCTATTAAAGGCTCACGGCCTTACTGGACTTTTAAAAGAGCGGAATTACAGGCCATGGTATACTGTATTGGCTGCCCTAATTTGTTTATAACATTTAGCGCTGCCGATATTCATTGGGATTCTTTTTTTCGCTTCTTCCCTCAGTATAAAGAATGGAAAAATGCTTATGGGGCACAGAAATTCCGTCTAGCAAGGCGAATATTATATAATAACCCCCATATAGCCGCCTACCATTTTCATGCCCGTTTTACGGCTTTTATGGAACATTTCCTTAAGCCTAAATTTGGAGTGGTTAATTATTGGACCCGGTAAGTAAACATTTTATTTCTTTATTTCTTTTATTTCTTCTTTTTTTTATTTTTTATTTACTAATTATTAATAGGTATAAATGGCAATCACGTGGATCACCGCATTTACATGGATTTATTTGGCTCGAACCCTCTCCCAATAGGCCCCCTAATGATTTATCTACACCCGAAACCCGCCAATCTCTTGCAGATTATGGGGGGCCTATATCGAAGCCATAAATCCATTTAATCGTCATTTACAGGACCTTCCTGCTTTTCCAGAGGTCCTTTGCCAGCCGTTTTGCCCTAAAAATTAAACTTTTTTAACCTTGGCTTAGGTTATTAATAAAGTTCAGGTGCATAAATACTCTTAGGAGTATTGCTTTAGGAAAAATCGCCGTATTAGGGAAAAAACATACCGTTTTTATTTTCCCCGGAATTATTATAATTCCCCTACATTTATTAAGGATATGAATCCTGATGTTTATGTATTTATAGCGAAAAGAAACGATCAAAATCTCAACCAATTTAATCGTTCTATTTCCTTAGCATGGCTGGCAAATACGGATATTTCCGTTTATGGCAATATTAATACTATTATTAATTATATTGCCAAATATTGTTCAAAGGCAGAGACACAGTTTATATCTTTTGGTAATATAATAAAAGCAGTATTACCATCAATAAATGCGAATAATCCACGCCTTTCTTTGGTATAAAAAGCAATGAATCGTCTTATTATTAAAAGGGATATATCAGGCCAAGAATTACAGCATTATATTTAAGGCCTGCCTTTAGCCCAAAGTTCTAG
>JAKWBI020001005.1:0-13135 GCA_022664585.2 Zalerion maritima | reverse complement strand
CCCCCCCCCCCCCCCCCCCCCCCCCCCCCCCCCCCCCCCCCCCCCCCCCCCCCCCCCCCCCCCCCCCCCCCCGCAAAATAGCGTCTTCCTTCTAGTTAACTTAGTTACAAGCTCCGGGCTTCCCAAAACAAAACAATCACCGCTTCAACGAACTAGATCATTCGCGAGTGCGCCCTCATTTACAAAAAAAAAAAAAAAAAAAAAAAAAGAGATGTAAGTAAGCACGCGCCCCCCCCCCCCCTGCCGGAAAGGAATATCACGAACATGAACATGGCGACCCTAAACGCAGATTTCCTCGAGAAATCTTGGACGAAAAGACACCTAGTTAATGCTACCGTAACCAACCGTGCTCCCCACCGCCACTGCTCTCCTCAACCCAAAACAGCGCGTGGCCTGTTCTTACCTGACCATGCCCCCCTCTCCCTCAGGAAGGAAGGGAGGGGGAGGGGGAGAGGGTTGACAGATGGAACTGGGTGTGTTCTGTGGGCAAATGTCGTTTGGCTTGGGGCCTCGATTAAGGTACTTAAGTACCTGAAGCATGTTCCTCTGGATAATGATAGGGAGAGCCAAGACAGAGAAGACAGCCCGTCTCGTTATCTATGGCATGCGACGACTTGGGTGGATTGCCCACCCCTATTCGCATATTCTATGGTATTAAATTGGTGGTGCCAACGAAGAGATCCGGACCTGCGAAGATTAGACTGGGTAAAGTCCATCAAGTTCAACTCCTCGAGTATCTGATACCGACTGAATAACGATAATTGATACCCCTGTCTGTGTACGTAGTTTATGGATACGGATAGAGGTGCCAAGAGGTTAAAAATTCCCGCCTAACATTTCCGTAAAGAGCACAAGTGCCCCCCACGCCATCGCTCAACTATTTGCTACTTTTACTATAACCAGAAATGCAGTCAAAGATGTGGGTGGGGAAATCCCTACCTTCTCCTTGGGGTGCTCCGGTGAGATACCCGTTCGCAATGACCTTTCAAATCAACAATTGGCTCTTGCCCTCTCAAGGCTGTCAATAGGAATATGGTATCCGTCGGTTAAAGGAGAGAGCGATGACACCTAGATAGGTGCATAGATAGACGACGCCACAGTTCTATTTCCATCCTCCGCTGTTCTATGTACTCGAATCTGGGTTGAGTTGCTTGGGCTACTTGACACAAGTTTTTCTTTTTTCTTTTTCGCATTGCAATCCTAAGGGCCGTCTACCAAATGGCGGCCCAGCTGCTAGCGCTACGGATACTGATCCTTCCCGACCCTAATACTCCCGGTTGACATGGTAAAATCATTCGAAGTGACGCGTCCTGCTGAAGTTTGGTTTCAGCCTCCACCCAATTCGAGCATAGATTCCGGTGATGACGGTCCAGGAAGTCCCTTTTTGGTCGAGTCCTGTCCATAGGCATCCGCTCCGGATGTCCAAGTGGTGATTGCTCCCTTGGCCTTGCATCTACTGAGTGGTATTTCTTTGGGGTGGGTTTGCATTCCGTACGCACTGTGAAATGCCAAAGTGGAATACAGAAAATCAAGACAAAACAAACGTTGTCTGCCGTGGACGCTGCAAAGCTATGGTCTTTTCCGAATTGGGATGCTTCCCGTTGTTGACAAAGCACGAGTTTGACCATGTCAGCAGCAAATTGCGTTGCATGTGCGCCACAGTGGGTTATTGAAAACGCCCATGACCAGGTTTAGCAGGCGTGTCCAGCGAGCGGGCCAATCAGGGAGGAGAAGACGGTGGCCCAGCTGAATATACGACCCTTCAGCCGCAAAAACGGACCGAAACCAACTTCAGCCAGTAGAAACAAGGGTGGCGTGCACTTTTTGCGGGGAGAGACCATAACGGCTGAGGCTGTTGGTATATAGCCGTGCTTCACCTCCTCCCCTTCGTCTTTGTTCTTGTCTGGGAGGACTTCTTTTCGCCTGGTTACGCACGACCCGACATAACCCGACCCGACCAACGACAAATACTGGACCGATGAGTGCGGCAGGCAGGCGCAACGGGAGGCAGTCAACAAGTGAAGGGTACGGACTTGATGGAACCCTATATGATTCAAGAGCTTGGGATGAAGTGGAAGGGTATCATTAGGAAGGACAGGACTCTATGACGATGCAACTGATAGATGGATACGACGTTAAAAAAATAAAAAAAATAAAAAAAAGGACCTACTTGACGACCCCTCGATCGACTTTGCAAAACAAGGCCAGCTTCGACTTCGTCCGTCATGACTCTAGCTTGCGTTTCAGTATGGCGATGACAAGCCACCTCTTCCTCACGGCGGCATCTTCGAGGCCTCGGTCCCACGCCCATTCGCGCTCCTCCCCGCAACAGTCACGTTCCCATATCCTCTCGACTTCGAGTCCGACCTTCGCTAGCTCGTCTTGGCCGAAGAAGCCTCGCGTATTCTCACGGCCGGCATGAAACCCCGCAATGACCCAGGCCCTTGCGTCCGGCCCGTCCGAGAGAAAGTGGGCGATGGAACGGCGCAGGTTGTCATGTTGGCACGGCATCCAGAGGCAGTCGCAAGCGAATACCCGGTCGAACGATCCCTTCTCCCGCAGTGCAAAGTCATTATCCAGCTCCCCCCACGCATGGCACTCGACGACGGTACTAGGAGTTGGTGATGAAGAAGGAGAAGAAGATCCAGGATCCTCCTTGGCTAAGCACCGTTCGACGTTTGCTTTCAGGTTGGAAATGACGCGAGGTGCCGGGTAGTCGGTTATGACAACACGACGAGCACCGATGAGAGCAGACACAATAGACGGAAGAGCAGTACCAGCGCCCAGCTCGATGGTGGACTTGTCGGCCACATTCCAAGATGAAGTCAACGAATTAGGTGATGGAAGATGAGAGGGGACGGATAATGGCACAGAAAGAGTCGAACATTCGACCAACTCGGCTAGCAGGAGGGAGGAATTCCACAGGAAGTGGCTGAAAAGCCGGCGGTCCTCCTGGGTTGGGTCGCACAAGGTGAGTTGGAGAGGCTTCGGTAAGTGGGGGGATGTGTATACGAGTGTCTGTCTTGCATCGCCATGCTGGTTCGTAGCGTCGTCTGGAAAGATGACGCTCAATGAGGACGCAAGGAAATCTTCGGGGCTGGTATCCGGAGGTCCCTGAAGGGAGATTCTAGAAGTCAGGGCCATGATTTCCAGTGGGATCTAACAATATGGGACGGATATCCATTGGACAAGAAACAATGGTCACGAGCCAAGAAAGGTTGGAAGAGCAGACCAGCTAGTTTAAGACGAAAACAGGGGCATCCGTGGCCCGACAAGACTATCTACGGCCTGGCATTGGGAGGTAGGCTTGATCCACTCGCTGAAGAAATTAACTTTCGGGCGGAGGAGGGGTGAGAAACTAGTGCCATAGCATGTTGCCCCCGAATTCCGCTAGGGGGAAGGCCCTAAAGGCTGCCAAACGACGTTGGACTGGCAAGCTGTTGGCAAAACCCGGCCGAGTTTGTGATAATAGTACTGCCAGGCCACACTTATAATGTAGCTAACTAGCAGTTCGACTAGTGATTCCCGGTACAATCAGCTGGTAGGTTGTTAGTGAGACAGTGGCAATTGTGGCCGGTTTGTTTGTCAACAGCTTGCTTGGGATACTATGTTGTAGGGGGGGGGGGGGGGCACTAAATACGATTTGAGTTGCTCCTCTCTCTACTCGTGAGTCTGGCACCAAGAAGCCGTCCTCAAAGTATTCAACATTTTCAACATTAGTTTCATCCAAAGCTTGTATACAGTGTGCAGTCAATAATATCAAGGCTTAGATAGATGGTTAGTTTGCAAGCCGTCAAGGAGAACAAGAAGTGTTGAGAGACAGTTGTCATTGATTCCATGGTAGGGCAATCAGTGCCCGCAATAAGCCTCTATATGGCGGCCATTAGGTCGAGTAAGGAATAATTAGAGGAACAGGGTATCGTGACCACCAACCGCCAATATATATAGCTGGTTTGCCTGAGGTCAAAAGCGAATAAAAACTTTGGAGACCCATCCATCGCCTTCCGAAATAGCTAGCAATAGAACCCAATCATGAAGATCCCGAAAACGTGAAGTCATTATATCCATACAGGGTGTGTGTGTGTGTGTGTGTCGTGTGGACGGTGTGGCGGTATGAGGATGTGAGAATAGTTTCCCTTCCGAAAACACCGGGAGGGAAGGCGGTGGTGATAAGGAAAGCATACACACACACTTACACGCTTCGCGCCGATCCAATGCAAAGAAGAAAATCCCAGAAATACATGAAACACCCATTTTCCATCCCACCTCATATGATCCGATATTAGAACGGATGACGAAAAGGTAATGCCCATGACAAGATAATAACACAAATAGCCCTCCGTCTCCCTTGGTTTACGACGATTATTCATTTCTATGATTTCTTTCTTTGTTTTTTGTTTTTTTATTTTTTTCCTTCTTGAATTAGGATTGTTGTTGTAATCCCTTCGTGGCATCTTATTCTGCCTGCTGCTGCTGCTGCTGCTGCTGCATCCTTAGCATGGCTTGAATGTCGTCCTCGGTGGGATCGTCCGACAACCAGGGGCCCTTCTCCTCCTCGGTGGCACCGTGGAAGCCCTCGGCACGCTTCATCGTCTGGACGTCGAGGTCCGTGACGTAGCTCTTGCCGTCCGGGAGGGTGAGGCGGACCTCGTGCTCGGTGGACAGCATCATGTCGTCCTTGGCCAGGCGGCGCTGGCCGTTAAAGACAGCCATGATGCGCTTTTTCATGGTCATCTGACCCTTGTCGAAGCCCCAGCCGGAGGGATAGTCGCGGCGGTTCTTGCGTGCGCGACCCTTGGTGGGAAGGGAGACACCTCCGCGAGAGTGGGTGAGGCCCTTGGACTTTTGGATGCCGTTTGCAGGGCCAGTCTTGATCGTCTTGCGCACGGGAGACTTGCTGTTGCGGGCATCCTCGTCCTCGTCCTCCACCATCTCGACGTCTTCCTCGTCCTCTTCGCCGATGGTGGCAGCATTGGACGGGGTGGTGGTCGGGAGGTGGTTCTTCTCAAGAGTATCGAGGACACCCTTGTCATTCTCAACCTCGGCCAGGCGTTTAGCGTTGATGGCCTCGGCGGGGTCCTCCTGCTGGACGATGCGAAGAACGCAGTCGTCAAGATGCTCGTAGAAGTCCTGAGCGTTGGAGAACGTGGAAGAGCAAGTGGAACACTTGCCCGTGGCATCAGCCGCATATCCGGTGAGTTTCTTGCCACTGTTGACGGCAGCACAAGTCTTCTTGCGGCTGTTGGGAGGAGTCTGCTCGACGCCGTGCACCGCCGTCAAGTGGCGCTTGAACACGTCGGCCCTGTTAAACGACTTCTCGGCAGGCGAGCCGGAGCCGGGACAGAAGCCGCACACCATGGTGCCCTTGTAGTGGGTCAAGGTATGCCTGTTCTTGTCATACTTCCTCGCAAAGCCCTTGACGTGGTAGTCACACGTCGTAATTGGGCACTTTTCAGGGCGCTCAGTTTGGTGCGTCAACATGTGCGCCTTGAGATCCTTGAAGATCTTGCCGCAGTCCGGGTGAGGGCATCGTTGCTTCTCCTTTCCAGACTCGTCGCCGCTGTGGGAGGGCTGCTCGTGGGAAATGACGGAGAAACTCCCCGACACAATGCTCTGCCTCCTCTGGTCAACAGGTGGTTGGAAGGTGCCATGGTGGTATTGTTGGGAGAATCCGCCGTTCGCGTAGGGGCTTTGTGCTTGTGGCTGAGGAGAAGAGGACATGGCGGGAGATGGGGGAGGGTAAACTGATTGTTGCTGAAAGGTGGGGGGTTCATATGCCGCCATGGCAATATTTCTTATATCCGGGTGGAGTGTGGTGGGATCTAATCCAGGTTTAAAGTCAGCATTCGTCTTTTTGACAGGTGTTCTTGTTCGCTGCTGGAACAAGGCGTAGAGAAAAAACCAACAAGAAGATTCAAGAGGGGCCACGAAATGGCCGCTGCTCTGAGAGAAAAAAGTAGAACGCTGAGCGACACCCGCCTGAGGCGGAGAAGGAAATGAAGCACTCGTAGGAGTGAGAGGAGCGAAAGCGAGGCTCGACCTCCTAGATTGAGGAGCGGCCAAAGAAACTGGAGAAGAAAGGTCGGGTTCCAACCCGGGTTTTGAAGGCACAATAGTTGCGGTTGGAGAAGACACTGAAAATGACTGAGGATGCTGCTGCCGATGACAAGCACCAATAATGTTCTGCGACTCACCAAATCCCGGTCCCGGTTTGTTCAGGGACATCTCAAAAAGAGGGAACTCTTCCATGCCGGGAGCGTATGACTGGTATTCAGTTCCTGAGGGGTAGTAGTCCTGGCCCACGATCGAAAGGCCACCATGGTTCTGATGCCATTCGCCCATGGAGAGCTGGCCATGGTAGGACTGAGGGGATCCGGCGGTGGAGGATGATGCTGACGGGGCGGATGCAGACGAGAGGTTTGATGCAACCACCTGAAGATCGGCCTCGTCTGAAGCAGAGGGGATGCTCGGGGAAGATGCTTGGCCGCTGAAGAAGCCCTGCTGGCCATCAGTCCAAGGCTCGAAGCCCACGGGTGGGTTCATTCCGGTGGGCATATCCTGGGGAAGGGGGATCTGGAAGTTGCTGTAGGCCTCGGCCGGCATCTGTCTTGCGGTCATGTCCATATTTGTTGGTGGGTCTGGGTATAGGGGAAAGTCCTCTCGGGGTCCCTGTTGGAAGTGCTGTTGGGGATGCATGACGGCGAGCATCCTCGTCTAATGTATATATATATATATATATCCTGCCCTGGGATACCTTCGTTTCCTACGAGGCAAGGTGGGTGGGGTTGGGAAGAACGTTTCGATCTGGCTCAGACTAGAATGCTCACTAACGTTAGTTGTCTTGGGCATTTGGATACTCCCAGAGTGGAGGCAAACCTACCTGAGCCTTCTCTCATGCCGAACGGGAGCAGGACTAGTTGTCTCGTAGAGCGACCAAGGCAGTGGCGGGTGGTTATGTTAGGCGAGGCTAGAGACGAAATCGAGGGTTTCAGACAAGACTCTGGCTAGTGACGATATCGATGTTCCAAGCAGCTTCCGCTGTCTCTTCTTTTCTTTGGTCCTCTGGAATTTTGCTTCTTCGGATATTATAATCCTTTTTCTAGTTTTGTCAAACGTATTATTGTTCTTGTCGTTGGACAGTCGTGTTGTGCTTGGGTGAGAGAGATCGTGTTGGCAGTAAGCGACGGACGGCTTTTGTTGGCGAAGGACTCCCTGTTGTTGCGCAGTGTGTGTGTGTCTGTAGACGAAGCAAAAGGTTTCTGTTTCTGGTGTCTCTTCTTGCTGTTGGATGAGATTATATACAATTATACATAAAACGAGAGAGACGAAGTCGCTGATGGTGACTTATTACCACGAAACGAGCATGGGAGACAAGAGGCAGAAGTGAGGTTACGGGTCGGGGGGCGTAGACTTCATATAAGCATCTCGAAAAAGCTGTCGCGGAGGAGAGCTAATGGGCAGGACTCAGGGCTGCTAGGTTGTACCGGGGAGAAGATGTGATTCAATGTATTGTGCCCACACTACTGGGTTTGTGGTAAGGCAGAGGCATAAGAGGCACTGGGCAGTGTCCTGTAGGTACATACATCGAACAAGGGGAGCCCTCTGTTGGGAGGGACCTGAGAATCTGAAGGTACCGAAAGTACATCGGTACAAGAGGTACAAGAACATCCAGAGATACGTACCCGACAGAGCCCGCTGCCGTATTGTGTGGGTATCGAGTACCCGCTCTTGGCGACTGAGGTACGGAAAAGTGTACAGCCGCGACACTAGTGAAAATCGGTGGGAGGCAGACGCCATTGGAGTGATGGTAGCGGTGGCGGCCGCTGCAAATGAGACGCACTCCAACGTAAGGGCAAAGAGTGGACAAAGTCACCTCTGGGCCATTGTCTTCTGATCACAGGTACTGCAGTTGTACTGATTGCCAAGCCAGCCGTACACAGCTACTTGCATTCTTGGGGGAAGGAGAAAAGGTTCCACTGGGAGAGAAAAGTCTCTTGACCGGGTGCCCTTCGCTTCGAAACCCCTGGCCCCTGCTCGAACAGCAGCTTCGCCATTCAATCAACGACAAGGGGGTCCTCTCGCGCAGCAGGGTGGAAGTCCAGTCCCTACCTGCACGCATTTCTTTTTCGTCCAGTCACCCAAAGCATAACCCAAAGCATAACCCCATGAACAAGTCGCGAAGTTGGAGGATGGGCTGCAAAAGACAGAAATGAAAAAAAGAAAAGAAAAAAGAAAAAAAGAAAAAAAGAAAAAGAAAAAGCAAGAAACAAAAAAGCATTCCACTCGTCCCATACACTTGGTAACATTTTGGACTATCCGTATATAAAATAGCTTCATGCACTGCGAGTACGTACAGTACTTCCGAGCATGAATACAGAGTCAAAGGCGTACTGTATTTCCCCAAAAAGTAGATGCTAGATGTCCCAATCGAGGTGCCTCTTTTTCCTTCTTCGTGAGAGGACTATCTTCCACATCATCTTGTCTCGTCGCATGGTCGGCTTGCTTTTTACCCTCCACCCTGCGTTCAAGTCGTCTTTCGATTGCTTCTAAGCTGTTCTCAAAGAGACTGGCTGCAGCGTGGCGATGGAAACTGGCCGGCCATGAACGAGTCGACGGGGCTTTTTCTGATTTGTTTTTTTTTTTGTTTTTTTTTGGGGGGCTGGAAAATATAATACAGCCAGTGTACGAACAATCACCACTGCTTCTCCTCGGGTTTCGAGTATGTGATTTTCTGCGTACTCGAACTTTGGTTCCAAAAGTAGATGTCAACAGCCTTTCGCTCGTCACACAATTCTTGACACTAGGTATTACAGCCTTCGCCCGCGGGAGACCATCATCGTGCCATTGCCAGTGCCCTAGCGCCCTTGCCGAGCCTTTTTCTTTTGTCTTCCAGAGACATCATTTCTAAATCCAAAGAAAGTCCCGCGGGCTAGCAACCGCTTGGCTCCCCAGGTTGACTACTGTTTATGTTGATTCATAATGGCGCCAGACCGCTTGGAGAGAAAGCACTACCAGGCTTGCCAGGACGAGCTAACAGCCGAGTGGGGCCTTGGAACGGCGAACGGATTGGACGGCGTGTGGATAAAGTCGACGCCGGCAAGGAAACATCGAGGGCTGTAATCCACAGACAGCAGGGCTAGCAGGTGTAGTGTGTGCTGTAGGGCAGAAACAATAAAACCAGTTGGAAAAGCAAGCCAGGCAGTTGGCAGTTGGGACTTGGGACTCGGGACTTGTGGAGGCTCTGTTATCTTGGTATTGAATTTCTAAAAATGAACACCAGCAGCATCGTGACGATCTGGCATGTCTTGCCCGTCCCATCTTTTCAGAGTGCACAGCACAGAAGCTAAGAGACATGCCGGCCAATGGGGAAGCAAAGTGATGGATGAATCTCGCCAGCCAGCTGGGTTCGAAGCAAGGAGGATACGGTACTATCCGTGAGATGGATGGAAGGGGGGGCGGAGGGGCGGAGGGGCTTGCTTGCGCATTTTCGGCACGGAATAGGTATGTAGCATATAGCATCTGCATACGGACATACATGCTACCCCGAAGCAGTGCCAATTGATCATCGCTTGTCTGAGGAGGGACGCGAAAATAAGCCGATGTTGATTGAGGAGGCAGTACACCTGCTTGCCCTCTCGGTATCACATCCGAAATAAATTGCGACAATGGAAAACAAGCGCCGCTGGCACTCTCTCGGTGGAGGTTCCGATAACCCGTAGAGAATGTCCGTATCAAGAAGCTGCAGAGCACTCTGCTGTGCGTATGGTGGTGGCATATTTTCACGACAGAGGCTGGACAGTATACGATTCCAAAGGGGAAAAACCCCTTCTTGCCATCCTTGGCTTGAAAAGAGTCCAGAACCTCAATGGATGGGAATTACCGAGAGTGTGTTCGTCCGGACTGCGAGGGTAAACTGTAGACGGGGGTGGTGTGTGGTGTGTGGTGTGTGGTGGCCAAGCATTATCGAACGCCGCATGCCTCATGCCGCATACACATATCCGCTAGGCGATGATGCTTTTTGGGGAGAGGCGAAGGCGTCCATCGAGCGTGTGGTGGTGGTGGAGGGTCGAGAAGCGGTGTCCTTGGCTTGTTTGGGTGCGTCCCAAGTGACGTCGTGCCAAAGATTTCAGCCCAAACGTCATTCCGCCCACCCCTCCCCCCAAATAATATAAAATAAAATAAAAATAAAATAAAACGAGGTAAACCATGAAGTGCACAGCCCGCCCCTAGCCCTTTTGGGAATAAAGCGCTGGTGCTAGCCCCCAGAGTTCAGCTCTAGGCCAATTGCATCGCTCCCTCGACCGGCGGCCTCCCCCGCACCTACCACTAACAGTGTGATTCTCACCTCCGGATTTAGGTGCAAAAAGCTTGTGCTCTGCGGTGGGTTTGCTCGTGTCGGCATTTGAGCCTTCACAGCCTCAATTCACCGTCGATACAGGCGCCGCTTGACGCTCCGATATCACCACCAAAGCTTGCAAGCGTCTAATATTTCATCGTCTAGCGTGTGTTTTCCTTGCGGGCGGCGTCTGGCAAAATGCTGTGGGGCCACTGCGTTGCATATGCTTGGCCAGCCTCGTTTGTGGATTTGTCCTTTTGTGTGTATGTCCAACACGACTATCGTTGTACAGCCTGGACGAGATGCGAATACCTACACTATGCGACTCCGCCTCCCGCTACTGACATCTAACGTTATGATGTCAGCATCTTGTTTGCGCCCTGTATAGACGACGACTCGTGGAGGGAGAAGAAAAAAGAGAGAGCTGGGCAGATGCGCTGCTTCCTTGCTTGCTGACCTCACTGCCTGTAAACCTCCCACGCCTTGCGGCATTCGAGATATCCGCGATCCCACCCCCATTATCTCCTCGATTTCTCAGGTCGTTGACTTCCCAATTTGCAGCTCCCCGCGTCTTAAACATTCCCCTCACCATGGTGGGCTGGCCTGTGTCAATCTCCCTTGCACTAAGCAAAAACACAGGCAAAGACCCCTGCCGCGGTGTGAGTCTTACAGGGTACCTCGCCGGAATGGACATGTCTTTCCAGTGCGCTGCCTGTCGAAGCCATCTCGGCCCCGGAACCGCCAGGTTGTGGCCCCCTGAATGTGGGGGGAGGGGCGTAGTTCCCTGAGACCTGTGAGCAGCCGCTGTCTAGCAGAGAAAGAAAATGAGGTTTGGATGCCGTAAGACTCCGGATAGAACCTTGACGATTATTCCTATCTGAACCCCCTGTGCGAGGAGTCATCAATCACTCATCTTTTCGTCCTTCCGAATGACATCAAAGAACCGGCAACTCGCCGTCATGTAATCCCGTAGCCTCATTGGTTTGTCACCGCCCAGTGTTTCCGAACCCACGAGAGCATTTAGTTTAGTCCTACAGATGGAAGTTGATTGGAGCTTGGTTTGTTATTTATTTCGAGTTGACAACTGTCATTGACAGACGTCTGCCAGTGTTCAGGGGTAATATCGTCGTGCATGCGGTCTCAGACTCCTAGCATGGAGATCTTTTTCTTTGCCGCCGCCTTTGCTTTTTGCTGGAGCCTCGAGGCTGTCGTCGGGACCATGCGGGACTAACTCCCCCAAAGAACGACTTTGTGAGAGGTAGTTTCGCAGGCAGCAAGAGTAGCCGACGATAGCTGCTTGTGTCCTGTATCACCCGGACCAAACTGCACTTCTGGATCACCAACAGGGGGTACAGATAACTTCAGTATTTCTTTTCCGCCCATGTGTCCCTCGAGGGGTCCCAAAACACGAACAGGCAAGTTGTAAGGTTCCCAAAAACATGCCCTATGTCCCGTTCCCCTGGTTTCATTTCTTTGACTGGCTCGAATGCTCTGTTGGCCATTCAGGCACATATGACACGTTCAACCTCCGACCCAAAATATGCGGCCAGTGGTGCTTGGCCCGAAAGGCCGCATATATCCTATTTTTCCGCACCGCCCCCCGGGTCGAATCATTCGGGACATACGAAAAGGGGGGTTTTGTGCTCTTTTTCTTTTTTTTTCTCCGCATAGCGGTACTCGGTGGCGATCACGTTTCCAAGCTTCAACAAAATCAACTTCATCAACAAGACAAAACGCCGTCGTTTGCATTGGACGAGATCGATTAGGTCGATCGGGTAAAACACCAGCATGGCCGGCCCCAAAGCCCAAGAGCATTACTTTCCAAGCCACCCATCTCTACTCTTGAGACCAAATTGGGAATAGCGTCGTCTTGTGTAGAGAAACCGTCAAGCCGGGGGACGTGTTGCGGGCTCTCATTGGGTCATTTACGGAAGCTTCCCACTGGTCTGTGGTCCCTTGTGGTTGTGGAGATGGGCTATTAAAAGAAGCGGCGGCGAGGCGGTGCAACCTTGTTGTTGTTATGATCACCAGCCTCCATATCGCTGCTGCCACATGCAATGTATGTATGTACAGATATCAAGTTTGTATCTCGTCACTAGTCCTATATGGTACTGTGATTCCAGAGTCTGTATCGGGTTAATGCAAGAATTTTGTCGACAGATTGTATTCAACACTTGGATGTGTATCGACGGCTTTCACGTATTTTTTTTCCTTGGGCTTGGCGATCCAATATCTGCTTCCCATCGGCCTTGTGAGCCCTTTCCGTCCCAAAGTCGTGACCGAAGGAGAAAACACCGCACTGCACATGCATGCTCAATTCGGCCGACTTGCTCCCCGAGTCTGCAGTCGTCAACAGGAATACCCACCACAACCGTTAGACGTGCATCTCCTATCACTGCCCACATCCGTCATGTAAGAAGGTTCCCGGTCCTTGGCGTCGGGTTGGGGCGACCATCCCGGTTGCATGGGAAGGAATAGTATTAAGGTTATACACCGTAGCGAAAGGCCGTCCCTTTCGTGGCATTCGATGCATCGTAGCGTCCCCGCCCGGGCGGAATGAGGGGGCCGGTTGAATGCGTTTTGTGTAGCGCGGAGCTTCCAACTTTAGCACAGTGTCCCGTAGAGTTGTCTATAAAGAGTGTCGAGTTGAGACTTGTCTGGATATGTCTCTTCTTTAACCACCCTGATTGGAAAGAATCGTCGAAAAAGAGACAAGGGTGCTCTCCGGGGGGGGGGGGGGGGGGGGGGGGGGGGGGGGGGGGGGGGGGGGGGGGGGGGGGGGGGGGGGGGGGGGGGGGG
>JAKWBI020001004.1:0-13214 GCA_022664585.2 Zalerion maritima | reverse complement strand
GTAATCCCTCACGGGCTTAATGATTTTAGAAAGCGAATACTTCGCTCGCTTACGCTCACTACGTATTCCCAATAAAATATATTATTATATAAAAACCCTATATAATTTTATGGATTTTTAATCCAAAACTTATATAATCCCATAAAACCCCACCAATAAATTTATATAATCCTATAAAACCCCATTAATAAATCCGTGTAATTTTATAAAACCCCACTAATAAACCTATGTAATCCTATGGGACCATATTATAAAACCCGTGGGGTTTTATAGGACCACACGGATTATTTTAAAAAACCCCATATAATCCCATGTGTTTTTTTGCGTACGGCCATATGGGGCCCCACGGATTTTTGTACAAGCCTAATATATTCAACGAGATATAAATAAGATTATAATATTTTCATGTACACTTTTTAAACACCGGCCTCATTATAGTATCAATATATTAAGAATTTATATTTTCGGTATTAAACAAGGTTTTAAGCAAAGCAGCGCTTTCTGGGTGTATTTCTGGAGGGGTGGCACCCGCTATTGGGTTCGCGTTATCCAATCTTTTAGACCTAATTAAAAACGGCGTTATGGACGGTATCTCCCGGCTGTGGCCTCTTGGGGAATTGTGTGTAAACCCATCTTTTGGGCCAAAACTTGCTCAGAGTGACTGAATGACGCGCCTTGTTCATCAATAGCGGCAGTGGGCCCACGAAGTTGAGGCCTTGTTCCACCATGCCTATCGACGGACGAGACTGATTCTGACTCACAGCGCTGAGGTACGCCCAGAACCGTAACCCTGTTGGGGCTAACAATGAACAGGAACCTCGCCGACTGTATAACCGACGAGAATTTTGCAACTCTTTCCTATTTATCGTTGGGAATTACTCCAACATTCACGTGGCTTGGTTGATCGCGACCATAGTGATCAGCTCCTTCCTTGCCATACCAGAGCTTCGGCCGCCGTCCATCCGAATTTCCAGGCGAGTACCGGGAATTGGGTTCGTCTGGGTCCATGGCTGGATAGTTAGGGCGACACTACATTCCCACAGTAACTCTTAATAAACAAGTTTTCGGACCGACTTCCAATTCGTATCGCTTGGATCTGGATATAAGGTGTGCCTAATCCCCCCGACAATACAGGTAAGGTTAGCTCGCGATTGGGTTTTTTTCATTTGCAACCTGCGTCCAGACTTGAACAAAGCACACAACGAACTGAGTTCAAACATACGGAATATTACGATCCATCCAAGATGAGCACTGGAGCATGGCCACCAACAAATATCGCCTACGACGGACAGATTGACCTCCGTCAAACCATATCCACTCATTCCGGCTTTATGACAGAGGCCAACCAGCTAAGGGTCTCTCGAATTCGCCTTCCGGGCCCGGAACCAGCAATAGCTGCTCGGCGAACAAACCCTCCCTATGCAGTCTACTGCGAAATTAAGGTCATCAGCACCTCATAAAGGCAGTATGAACAATTCACGTCATGTGTCTGCCATGCCTTTAGTTTGACCAAAGGCCATGATAGATAATTAGATATTGCGACTGCCGAGCAAGGTTGAAGGGAGGATCGTGAATGCGAACTCGTGATGTTCTGTTTCTCTTCTGCTACCTTCCGGCGGTCAATCCGAACCCCCTTCAAACCGGCATTGGGCGCCCTTTTTTCCTTTTCTTCTTCCAATCTTTGCTGTGGGGTGCGACGGAGGTGTAGTTTTGGGGGTGACGGGTCATTCACGATGTCCGGGCTACAACGGTGCCTGAATAACACGTAGCAAGCACAGTAAGATCAGCGTGATAAGATTAGGTTAGAAAGAGCAAACCTCGAACACTGCAATAGGCTCTTCTCGGTTTGCAAATGACCGCTATTGCATGATGTACTGAATAAGAGGTTTTTTCTTTTTCCTTTTGCTTGTTGTTTTCCCAGCCACCGAGGTCGGCTGCGGTACCCTGAATCAGGAGGAGGCTGGCCGGTGAGAACACCGTCGGTTTTAGGCGTGGGTAGGCAGTGAGACACAATCGTTGGCAGTTTTGTCTCAAAGAGTGGAGGCGGACCCGTCTTGGCAGGACATTTGAGTCCATCCCAAGTTGACCGTAAGACTGCACCCTGTCGATCCCACATTTCGATCCCTGCTACCCCGCCCAATTTTTGCTCTACTATATATAGTAATTATTCTCAGATACATGTTTTTCTGTTCCTGCGTGCGACTAAAACTGCCAGAGCGTATTCTTTACTGAGCAGGATGGGGATGGGGAAAACACCCTCGGCAGGCCAGGTCACGATAGATTCAAAGGTGCGCATCGCATAGAGAGGGATACTTTCATATTGAGATCAGCGTAGGGAAAAAAAAAAAAAAAAAAAAAAAAAAGAAGCCCAGATTGTGTCTCTTGAAGTAAAGAAAACATACCAGAGCTTAAAATTGCTGATGTGGCGCGGAACTTGGGGGTGGGGAAGCAACGGCTCCCCGGATGCATTGCCATCCGCACGCACCAGGAGAATAATAGACAGAGTTGTGGGTATTTCTTGATTAATAGGTAGCGCCTGGAACTGCGACCACAGGCAGCAACTCCATCGTTGGATACCACGCCGGTACCTCCTAGCTTAAGACACGGTTTGACGCGGCGCCCCACTTAGCTGCTCCGACAATCTCGAGTGAGCTGAATGAACCCTCAAAGTCGATTTCCTGGCCAGCATCGGGAGGAAACTGCTGTCTCTCATCCGTGTCCTGCAACCTTCGTACCTACCTCCGCTACACCACCGATATCCGACCGATTCAAGGACTAGAGACATGTGGATATAATCAAGATGATGTTGCTTTTCTTCCATCTGCCAACGCGCATTCAACCCTGAAAATAAACGATGCGCAAATAGACCAAGTGGGAACCCATATAGGTAATTAGGGATAGCGGCCAGAGCCGCTGCCCTCGACCCTGCATGATATCTAACTACCTGGCTCGGAGAGAAGGGGACCAAGTGTCGACGGCACTCTTCGCAGGAAATATATCCTCGCCCGGTTTCGAGGCGTTAGCCAAACCTTAACTGAGCTTATACCACGAGCTAGCGCAAAAGTTCGGCATCGTATATGGGTAATGGACGAGGAGGTAGGGTATATAAGATAAATTCGACGGGTCAAGTGTCCACCAGGCTACATGCACGGACGAACAGATGTAGAGCACGTAGAAAGCACGTAGAAAACACGCAACTAGGACTGGGTTGGGAGCGACCAAAGATACCTTGGCATCCTGTGAGGCAGAAAACAACCTCACATGCTTTTACGAGATGTGAGCTTGGCTGATTCACAAGCCGAAGTTAATTCGCCAAGATACTAACTATAAACCCAATTCATTTTTTGACCAAGGACGATGGGACTAGGCAAGACACCTTGTCGCCTATACTCCACTCTATGTGACGATCATACTTCATACTAGATGGACCACGGTTATTGGACTGTCAAAGTCTACGAGAGATCTACGCTGTGCATACGGTCAGTCTTTGCCGGCTCCCTTGACCAGCGAACTTCGGCGTCCTGTCAACATAAACCTGGAGAGGGATGAGTGTCTCGGAAGATAGCCTGACAGGTTGAAGAGTGATGGACGGAAGAATTCTGAACTCCCGACGATACCGGCTCCGAGAAACAGTGCTCGCCAACTAGCAGCTGTTGGTAGTGCCGTCGCCAAGTACTATCTGTTGTGTGGGAAACGGTGGTTGGAGGAGGACCAAGATTCTAGTATATAAGCAGCCATCATCGCCCTCGATTCCAACTCAATCTTCTCTCATCCCCATCCTCATCTTCACACTTCAGTCTATACAGCACTTCAAACTTCATACACTCGTTCGCTGAGATTCGTAACTTTTGCAATCCTAACAACACATAATCCCTCTCCTTCTTACTTGCCACTTCCCAACAACTCCCCCAACCGAACCACCAACCAAACTTTCAAAATGTCTGTCGCTGCTGCTCTCGGCCTGCTCTCCCGCAATGCCCCCACCGCTCCTGGCTCCCTCCCGATCAGCGGCTGCTCCATCGTGATCCCGCGCGACGTCTTCACCACCTGCCCCGCCCTCATCATCGAGGCCGAGGCCGAGCTTGACCTCGACATCACGGTCGACGTGGCCGGCAACACCACCACGGCCGTGTGCGAACCGGCCGGCAACGGCGGCTACGCCGACCTCGAGGCCGATATCTGCGTCGACGTCGACACCGAGGTGGACATCCTGACCCTCCCCACCATCAACTTGGACATCGACATCGAGGTATTGCTCGAGTTCTGCGGGGTAACCGACCCCGACGTCGATCTTGATCTTGACGTTGACGACGGCCTCGATGTCGACCTTGACGTTGGCGATGGCCTCGACGTCGACCTTGATGTTGGCGACGGGCTCGACGTCGACCTTGACGTTGGCGATGGGCTCGACGTCGACCTTGACGTTGGCGACGGCCTCGACGTCGATCTTGACGTTGGCGACGGCCTCGGCGTTGATGTTGACCTTGACGGCGGCCTCGACGTTGGCGTTGACGCCGACGGGGTCCTCGGCGGGATCCTTGCCCGTCGCGCCACCGCCCCGTCCACGTGCAGGAAGCAGTTCAGAACCGCGTGCGGCAAGTCCCTCTTCAACAAGCCGGGGCGCAACACGTGCGACGCGCCCGCCGGGAGCTGGGAGACCTGCATGGCCGCCTGCCAAAACGACGCCCTTGCCCAGACCTCCGAGTCCGGCAACCTCACGGTGTGCGTCGCCATCTCGGTCGACACGTTGAGCAACAGCGGCAACTGCCACTACTGGGTCGAGGAGTACTCCAGCGACGTGGTCGTCGACATCGACGCGGATGTCGACGTCGAGGACGTCGTCGGCTCGCTCATCGTCGCCGGCGTCGATCTCGATGTTGCCGGCGATGTCTCCGTCTAACAACGGTGTCGTGGGCTATGGTCATGCGGACTCTTCCTACCTCTCCGCAGCTTGGAAAAAGGGGCCTGGTCGCGAATCGCGGCCTGATGGTCATCCATGAGGCTGCACGGTTTCTTCTGCCCCCCATTCTGTAATTTTGGAGGAAGACAGGACGACTTTTGGGAATTGGATGGGGTTCACTGTCGGAACACATGGACTCATGGAGTATCCGACAAATAGGGGACGATTTGGCGGGATGCAGGGAAGCACGGAACTATCACTCATTCATATGTACAGCAGTTATCACCATGACGGGTCTGTCTCTGCCTCTTTGACTCACCATCTTTGGGGCGGATTTCAGCGCGAAAGGCATTTTTTTAATTTTTCATTTGGTTTTTTGGGTTAGAAAAGCTAGACGAGGACGAAGACAAGATAGGAAATTGATCACTTCCTGAACAAAACAACGAGTTCCACACCAGCATGCGCGCTTGACAGTGAATGCTTCTTTAATATGTCACCACGTGAAGTGGAAAGCCATTTCATGGCACCTGAGCAGGTTGCGATGGCGTGTCCGCAGCACTAGCATTCTTTCCCACTAACTCTCCTGCTGGGAGAGATCTACCCTAGTTGCCGCCTCCTCGAGTCTTGTCGTTGCTCCAGTCATGGCCCTGCCATAGACCGGGCCCAGGAGCGGAAGCGTCACGTGCGATTGTATACCGCCAACCGACTGACCATGGCCTTCCTCAACATTGAAGTTCCGAGTTTGGATGTGACAGGCTGAGGCGGAGTCTCCCGAGCTGGAGCTGGAGTTGGAGTTGAGCGACCCTGTCGGCGCCGGCGTGATCAATGCGCTCATGCGGCACAGTGTTGAAGTGTTCCTTGGCAAGCAAGCAAGCTGCCGACCGGTAGCTATTTTCGGGAACAGTGCCGTGTGTTGGCAATGGCGCGGGCCTGCACACTGCCGTATTCGAGCGCAGGCAGTGAACCTGCGTGGAATTTTGGGGCGGTGGAGGAGCGAAGCGAGCGAGATCGGGGTCTGGAATGCAATTGCGGGTGGATCAAGCTTTTGGTGTTTTCTCCCCCCTGCTTTAACATGGAGTTGCCCCCGCTGTGTTGTTGGTGGAGTATATTGGGTTCGAACTCGGTGTTCGCTTCTTTCTTCTCTTCCTCTGCCCACTTGTCCATTCGTGTCTGGGGATCCCTCGTGTTTCAAAATCACCACCCCGAGTAGAATAGACTAAGTGTCGGTTGTTCCTAGCCTGAATTAAGCTTAAACCCCAATATTTCAAGTCAGGCTTGAATGTCTTGTCAACACAACGCCAGACAACTTTCACCCGCCCGCCAACTCTTTACTCCCGACCGAGTCTCCGCTCCTCTGACCCCCCAAGATCCGAAGTCTTAGCTCCACGCCCGGACAAACAATCGCAACCATGAAGCTCCTCGCCGCCAGCAAAATTCTCCTCCCTCTGCTCGTACAGACCGTCCTCAACGCCCCCCCAGCAGCAGCGAAAGTCGACCTCAGCGGCATGTCTTCCTGCGCAGCGAACTGCTACCAGGTGTCCTACGACAACGTGCAGTGCTCGTCCGTCTCGTGCGCCTGCTCGGACAGCGTAATGGAAGAGACAAACAACACCATTGCGATTTGTTTGGACCAGATGTGCACGGATGAACAAGCTGGTAAGATTGATGAGATCCAGCTGCTGGTTACTCTACCCCTTGGGCGTGAATAGTGAGCGTGGAGGAGGATAACATAGGAGGGGGAAAAAAAAGAGCCAAGTATCAATAGGTGACGATGCGTATGGTACTGACGAATCGATTGGGGAATTGTTTTAGATCGTGCAAATAACGCGTTCGATGAGCTCTGCGCCGAGGTTGGCGACGAAGAAGATCCCGCCGCTTCTTCGACCGCTGATAAGACTGAGGAGCCTACGTCAAGCGCATCATCTGGACACTCGTCGGGCACGCCGGCCGCGGCGACCGATGCATCCTCGTCCACCCCGACCACCACACCTGCAGCTTCCGACAGCGCTGACTCGGCCCCCTCGGGATCAACCATGCGCAGCGCAACAATAGGCCTAGGCGTCGGGCTAGGCGTCGCTGTCCTTCTCATTTTCGTTCTGGGGTTCCTCTGGATGAGGATGAGAAAGGCGAAGAGAGAGAAAGGGGGGTGGAAGCGGGTGTCACAGCAGAGCACGGCTGTAGGGAGCGAAAGGGGCTCGAAACTCAGGGTTGGCCATGGTGGCGGGGGAGAGGGAGGGGGATGTGATAAGATGGTTGTTTGCGAGGAGACGCCTGAGTTGGCGGGGAGTGAGATTCCTCCTGCCCCGGCGCTGGAGCAGGTGGGAGGACGAGGAGGACAAGGATTGCAAGAGAGGAGTCTCGCGGGTGCCGAAGGGCTGCAGGTACCGGGAAGTTTTAAGCTTCCTGGTGGAGCGAATAGGCAGGGGGGTGATGTGAGGTCTGCTGAGCTCCCTGGGTAGTCGAGCAAGGAAGGAGAGCAGTGGAAACATGGTGGCTTTTGGGCGAGTCCAAAATAAGGAGTAATTAGAGAGCGTTGTTTTGTTTTCGGTTTGTTGGACTGGGACGGGACATCAGCGGGAATGGATGCCAATAGCCGATTCGTGTGCTTCCGTCAGAGTTTTGGTTTATAACAACGTCGATCAAGCATATGTGACGACGCTATTCTCTTCTGCTTGCTTGATTTCTAGTCATCATATCGAGCAACGGTGTTCAAGGTATCATTTTGTGTCGTTTTGCGAGAAGGCCACCTCGAACCACCTAGAATAGAGGAAGTTGAAGGCTGACCTCTACCAGTGAATACTCCTCCTCATCAGGGTACCAATGTGCCTCCGTGTCTGCCACGGAATCTTCTAAAACGACAATAAGAGCAACGACGCCGTTAGTATAAAGAGCGAGGAGAGTAGGACAATCATCGGCCTAGCTGCCGGCCTGGGAGTCACATTTTTCGTGTTGCTGCTGGCGGGATATTTGTGGTGTCTTCGTCGTCCTCTCTGGGAGAAGGAATAGGTTCGGATGGAAATATTTCCAGTTCGGCCGAGTTGAACGATAGTTCCTCCGATGGACCTGTAGAGCTGGATGGGGATGGGGTACAAGGGTTTGAACCTGAAGAGACGAGGTGGTTTCCAACGGAGAGAATCGGGAGCTGTAGGTTTTGTGAGGATATGTCTAGTGGTGAGGCGAGGCTAGCGATGGCAGAGGAAAGCGCAGGCATAGGGACCAGGCACAATTACAAGCTTGAAGCCGATCAAGTGTTCTTGCATGAAAAGCCTTCTCTAAAGACCTTCTCCGTCTATGGATGCTTGACTTAAGGCTTAAGTTCAGACTTCCGTCCCGACCATTAAGAGTCGATTACCTTTTTTTTTTTACAAATATTCATCTTTCACCATATGAAAATATTAAATCGTCCGTCGTCTTTTTTAATTTCTTGACACCCTTTTCCTTTGTTAAATAGGAAACGACGACTGGACAATTCACTTAATCATCACGTGTTCTCGTTAATTGTACCTTCCAGTTTAACCTCACATTAGAACGCGTGAAGGCGCGTCTTTGGGGTGTGAAGGGGAAGGCAATATGTTCTTGATGTTTCTCCTTCTTGTTCTTGTGTGTGCGGAAGCTCATGCTCTCTCTCTCTCTCTCTCTCTCTCTCCACCTCGCGTATTTGGAATCTTCAACCTCTTAGAACCCACAAATCTCGCCTTCTTCCTCCTCTTCTTGCATCAAGACCTTCATTTCGAGAGACCGCGGCCGGGTGCTGAGCCTCATTCTCAACTGCATCACCTTTTGCCTTATAATCCTACGGCCACATTTATCACCTCACTGCGCGGGTCGTTGTTTGTTAAACGCGGACCTTGCCATCTTTAAAAACATCACCACTTGGCTTTCTCTCTTCCTGAGAAGGCTCCTCATATGGGATCGCGGGTTGCCATCGCACCTCGAATCGGTCCGCCGCTGCTTGTATCGCATTTTCATCTTAATACTCGCCTCTCATTCCACCTTGCGGCTCATTTCTCGCAGACCGCGGGTTTCTTCCTCATCCTTCATATACGCCAGCATCCTATCTCGGGCATCGAGACTCCCCGACAAACAATCGATCCGAGGTTCGACAGCAAGCTGCAGAACCTCAATAGGCTGAAGACGCCCTCGACATGGAGCATACACAAGATCTCATCCCTCGTGGCCAAGTACACCCGGAAATCGAGCACGATGGTGACCTAGACAGAGCTGCCATCCCATCCCGACAAAGCGTGAATACTGCAAGCCTCGTCGGCATGCCAGCCGAGATCACACTCATGATCGCAAGGCATCTTCTCCCGCACAACGCCCAACCTTATAGCTCAGGGATGATAGTCCAACATCCCCGCCGAACTCCCTCGATTCGCTTCGCAGGACAGGGAACGGGTCATCTCTTGAACCTCGCGCTCACCTGCCAGGGTCTCAAAGAGCTTTGCCTGGAGGTTCTGTACAAGTTCGATATAGAGACAATCGGTTATGTTTCACTCCGCTCGGCCATCGTCAACGACTGTGTCGCAACCCTCAAGCATCTCGCCTACTTCGGAACAACTTCTGTGTTCGATCTCGAGCCGCGCATGGAAGAATACAGGGGTCTCGCGGGATGGGCGGTTGTAAACGACGGCGGCATCGGGTCCCAGTCCTCGTATTGGCGGCCTTGCCATAGGAATAATGGGCATCCAATGAACATTCTCGGCCACGCCGCCATTTTCGGCAGCCTCGGCATTGCTCAGTACCTACTTGACCGTGAAGGGCAGATGCCACCACACCATTTGAGTCCGCAGGGTTGTGTCGAGAACCGTTGGTTCCGGTGCCCGTATGATGTGAGAAATCCAATACGAATCGCCGCATACTACCGCAACTATGCATTCCTTGAGCTCATCCTAAACAAGGGACTTGGAAGCCGCGCAGATGTCATCTACTGCATCGACCAGACAGTTGAGTACTGTGTCAGCGAGAGGGCTGCAGAGGAGCCTAAGGGAATCAGGTACCGTATCGACGACGTGGCTGCAAACAGCCGCCTTGCCTTCGCCCATAGGCTTCTCGATGTCTATCTCCCTCGACGACCTGCAACTGGCGACCCGGCCCGCGACGGCCACTGGAGCTACAATAGTGTGCTTAGAACAGCTGTAGGAGGTGCAGTAGTGGTCTCGGACGAGCAGCTCTTCCACAAAATCATGGCTGTCCAGTCACCAGACGCCAGGGCGGACACCAAGTGGCGCTTGGAGGAGCTGGCAGGCACTTTCACCTACACCAGCCCCAGCGGGGATTTCAACATCAGCCTTGCGCATAGCAAGGAAGGACGGGAAAAATTTCCCACCATGCTGCGTCTGGTGTTGAGCACGATTGTTCGAAAGCCGAATCAGCTCATCTGTGCTCTTCTGCACTTTAGTGCCGGAGACGTCAACTACACAAGCCCGGATCCAGTCGAAGGACTCTATGACTTGGGGAAGCTGTTGTTTACCTCTCCAAGCGCTGCAAGAGACGAGATCATCACAGGACAGCATGACCATCTGGTTCTTGACGGGATGAACAGGGCTGTTGCCACCGGATGCTTCGTGGCTCTTGACGTCCTGATGGAGCACTCTCTCTGCCACGGCAGGAACCACATTGTCGACCAGTTTCTGAGCGGCCTTTCGAACCATCTCGTCTTCAGGGGCATTCTTTTCATGGGCTACAATGGACCAGAAGCTGGCTACTCCGGATGGCTCTATGGGGAGCGACCGTCGCAGCATGGCGCCAACTCCCGCCTCAGCCGCGAAGGCGTCATTGCCATCGAGATACTCCGCATCATCAGACTGCACATGGGAGACATCCGATGTGTCCGCGGTGGCCGATTTTGGAGGACGTGGACAAGGTATCTTTCGCGACTGTCCAGCAAAGTCATGATCGACGGGCACCGCGAAGGTGAGCACTGGGTCGCCGAAGACCCACATAATTGGCGCTGGTGCCTAGGGGGTCGAAAAGGGGGGTTCAAGGGCCCAAGGTGGTATCATTCCGATTTACTGCTACGCGTGAGAGATTTGCGTTCACGGTCCCTGGTGGAAGCTTATATAATGAAAAGGGAAAGCCCGTTGTCTCGACAACAAATGCCGTTGAACGAGGTAGTCAGGCTGAGCCAGATGCTCCCATGCCACCGAGAGGAGTAAAGGATTTCTTGGGGGGGGGACTTCAACAATAGCAACACACATGGTGCATAATGCAAATAGGGAATTAAAATGCCAATGAAAAATTATGCAAAACCCGACTAATTTATGAATACAAGGAGTTAGGTAAGCATTAAAAATATTAATTCTGGGTGTTAAGTGTAAAAGCGACTAAAGGGATACCGAGAAATAAAAAAGATAAAAGTAAAGAAGGGGAGGTGTTTGAAGGGGAAGGCGGTAAGGAGTACGTGTTGGTCCGTATGATCGGCGGTAGGCTTGCGCAAATTCACACAAAGAGATGGATACTGGAAACTAAAACGCAGTTACTAAAAATGGCACCTTGCAGATACCAAAAGGGAATCACTATGAACAGTCAAGCTTGGACGGGCAAGTCAGAATATCCTAACTGTAGGATCCCAGCCATTAACAGGAGCGTGGTGGTGGACCAAGCGGAGTATCTGTCCGATTGGGTAAAAAAGACTGCCGTGAGGAGAGAAGTGCATTGTGAAGTGTATAGGTGCGAAGATCGATATAGTATAGTGTTATTTCGGGCAACTGATCAAAGGATGGACGTCGGCCTTACCCCGATGGCTTCGGGATGAACCTGAAGGAGATGCCGGCTCCCAGCAGAGAATTAAAGTCCAGATGGGAGCTGGTCATCGTGTCTCGATGAATGGCTTGCATGGACGAGGGAGAACCGGACGAGATATAGAGCCGAGAGGTCTGATCGAGTACACCAGGTTTTCGTGTCGAGGTTGGACTCCAGATGGTCATTAAGGGGACGGAGCGGCGGGGGAGCCCGAGAAGCCAGGCGAAAGACCTCAAAACAAGACGGCGCCAAGTCTCAAACCGTCTGCTAAGGGTGGCTTGACCATGAAACACTTAATTGGACGACAATGTTCGCTGAGCTGAAGACTTGAGACGAGAGAGAAGGCAGCTTCCCAAAAATATTCTGCCACATGTTGCGAGAGCCGCACTTGAGCGGAGGCTAGTCCGAAAGGGGAAAGACAGCAGCGGGAGCTATTCCCTGTTTTGCTAGCGGCGGAACAAGCAGATGCCGCGCAGGTGCCACAAAATGGTATTTGCGTTAGGAAAGATGAAAGGCGCTGAAACACACTGGGCGCTCTGTCCTTGCAGGCGCCGACATTTTCCTTCTTCTTTCCTTCTTCTTTCCACAGCCCTGCGGTGAATTGGGAACTCGCGATGGTATCGTTGCTGCTGCATACGAGCTTTGCGGGAAGGAAAAGTCTTACTCTATTCCTCCCTACTGCCGGCATTGGAAGGAAGGGTCATGATAGGGTGGCCTCCAATAACGGTCGCCCTCGGCCATCTTTCTACCTTCTTCCAAACCGGATCCCTCCTCGCTTGCTTCGCCAACTCACCAACGGCGGCGTCTATCGATGCTCTTTCCAGTCTGAGCGACCGCGCGTGCCTGACTCGGAAGGACACGCTCCAGGTTCGAGAGGTGTTTTGGCTTGGCATCTGGACCCACTGCTCCTGGCGATCGATCTGATCCTTCGACCTTTCTTTCCCGTCCCACCAATCCCGCGCGACTGGATGGGGAGGTCTGAGCAGTCCCTTTGTACCTCTGTACCGTTGTACCTCCGTACTATCGTACCGTCCAGCCTGGCATCCATCGCTTCGTTCAGGCTCTAGAGCTTCATGTCTCTCATCCCTTGCCCCTCAACACTCCAAACCAGTTTTGGCTTTCACCAGTTCCTGGGCCATCACGGTCCGGCATTCTATTCTGGGTCGCAGCCTGTGTACGAGGCTTGCTTCATGTTTTTAACCTTACTGACGATTAGAAGGGGACTGTCCCCTCCGCGAGCGACCGTCTCAACTAGCAGTAAGGGCTAGAGTTATGGCCCCATCGCGCGCCTGCAGCTGTTTGTGTCTGACCCAATCTGCGGCTCTTGGAAATCTCATCAGCGTGAGGCAATCTTCTCAACTTCAATCGTCTGGCGGCCATCCCAAGTCACGGACAGCGCAAGTCTGGATGGCGCAACTAAAAATCATGGGACCTAGCGCTGTAATATTCCCATAGCCTATCAGCATACTATTTTGTTTGTCTCGACTGTGTTTCTAGGGGGGGGGGGGGGGGGGGGGGGGGGGGGGGGGGGGGGGGGGGGGGGGGGGGGGGGGGGGGGGGGGGGGGGGGG
>JAKWBI020001003.1:0-13221 GCA_022664585.2 Zalerion maritima | reverse complement strand
ACAAATCCCGGGGGTCCTTCTGGCTTTTTATATAATCCTATACAGGATTATTTTAAGGCTTTAAATTAATTATTTAAACAATCGCGCCGGGCGCCGGTTTTTAATATAAATATAACGGGGGATACCTCCGGTACCATTATATTTTATTAATTTATAATAAAAAACCGCGCCCCGCGGTCCGAAAAACTTTAAAAAAAGTTTCCTGGCTCTTATTAATATTACCGATTTATCCGCTTCCTTACCCTTTATATATTATTAATTATTTTTTTATAATAATTACGGGTTCCTTTTTTTATTTTATTATAATTAAACAGGGCTATACAGCTTTATTTTTATAAATTTTATTACGCCCTAACCTTTATTTTCCCCGGAGGGTTTATTTTAATTGGTGGTATTTAAACTTTACTCCGAACGATTTATAAAATAAAAAACGAAATATTTATCCCCCCTTTTTATATAATTAGGAGCCAATCGAGCTTAAGGAGCCCTTTTAATCCTTTTAAATCGGCGGCGCTGGCCATGCTTAATATTATAGGCCGTATTTTTTATTTTTACCGTTTCCCTCCTTTAAGCTTCCTTTTTTTCCTTCTCCTCCGCAGCCTTTCGCTCGATATTCCTTTTAATAATAGCCTATCCCGGGAAATCTTCGGTATAAGTAGGCTATATATTAGGTCCGGGACGGGATAAATGGCGCTAAATAAAATAAAACCTAGGGTTTTTCGGCCGGTGGGCCTTTTTTTTTACTAATAAATAATATAAGGGCTTTTTAATAATCTCCTCTTTAAATATTTCGAAATTATTATCCACCTTAATATTAAAAAGCGGCCTATATTATTTTTTATATACTTACCAGCGTTAATTAATATATAAGGGGAGTTAGGGTTATAATAATTATTTAGGGGTAAAAATTATACGTGGGGAAAACGAGGTTATTTTTAAAGGTGGGGACGAGGGCAGCGATTAATAATTAATAAAGGATACGCGTATAACGGAGCGTATAAAGGGTGAAAAAAAAAGGGAAAAGGTGCGTAATGGTAATTTAAATAACTTTAACGAATTAGGCTTTTATTCCGGTAATATATATTCTCCTTTAGGAGATTTATAAAGGCGGTTATTATCCCTTTTTTTTTCCAAGGCCACCTGGCCCCTCCGCCTTTGGTATATAAGATTAATTATATAGGTAAAGTCCGAATTTATATTATTTCCCGATTTTAATTCTATTATATCCTTTTGGTTTTCCGTATAAAAATTAAACGGGTTTACCCCTTTATAAACTGTGGAATTTACCCTAATATTAAAAAGTTTAAGGCGTATTAAAAAAGGCCTAAGGCCTATATAAATATTAAATATATAAAAACGCATCCCGGTAATATTTATATTCGTATTTAGGCTTTACCATTCCTTATTATTAACCAAATAGCCTTAGGGATCGTTGCCCCTTATTACCATGCGTAAAAAAACCTCGTACCGAGCAGCAGCGCTAATTTCCCCTTATAATTACCCTGCTTTAAAAAGGTTCCTTAATAGGTTAAGGCCCATTATAAACTTTAAATAATTTATATAAAACACCTTTATTTAATTTATAAAATACCTTATATAATTATTAGGCGGTGGCCCGAAAAAATATAATATATAATTCTTTTTCCCTTTTCCCCTTATACCTAATTCTAATTCTCGGAAACGGTACTATAGCCTTTTTCCATTATCCTTTAATTTTTAAAATATAAGGGCCTTTTTATTAGTATAAACCTCCCTTTTTATTCGCGTATAGATCCATATTATTTTTTACTTATAAATTATAATCCTAAGCATTTTTAGTATTATAAAATATTAAAATCGGTAAAAGGGGCTAATTTATATAAAAATAATTATTATAAAAAGGACCTTAGGCCGGAGGCCGTATTTTTTAAACATGCCCTTATTGGCTTTATTTTAAAGTATTACCGAAAACCTTATATAAACCTTTTATATATACCTTTTAAAATCCTTTCCTATATTCTTTAGTATAAATATAATAAATATTATACCCCTTGGGCAATTTTAAATAAAAATTATTCGCGGGTTTTTTTATTTTTTTATTATAAGATTAATCCCCGCCTTTATTATATTAAATAAATCGTAATTTTTAAAAAACGGGTATTATAGGGGAATTATAAGGGCCGCCTGGTTTTTAATAATTGGTATATTTTTAGGCCCCCTTAAAGGTTTAAAGTCCGTAATTATAAACCTAATATTATTTACCCCGCTATATATCTCGAGGTAATCCTTATAGGTAATTAATTATTAATAGGAAAAAGGTTAATCGTATTTTAATAATTTAATAATATTATATATATATGCTTAAATATTTATAAAAAATACTTTAATAATAATAGGCCTTTAAAGCCGTTGGCGAAAGCGGTTATTCTTATAACGATTAATAAGATTAAGTATATTTCTAATAATTACGCTTATATTCCTTTAGGCAATTTTTTTAAACTTTGGGTTATCCACGTATAAAATATATAAGGGGATTGGCCCTTCCTAACGGGCCTGGTTTTTATATAAGCGCTAAGGTTTAACGAGGGCTTTTATATAAAAAATCACTTTTTAGGATAATTTAAATAAAAACTCCGATTAATATCCAGGTATTTAAACGCTGGTTTTATTTTTTAACCTTAACCTTTTAAAGGTATAATTTCCCATTATTAAAATAATACTATTTAGGGCTTTTTTATTTTATTAGGTAAAAATAAAAAATAAAAGGTATATTTAAATTAAAGTTTTTAGATTAAAAGGGTTAAAAAGGTATTAAATACCAGGGGTTAAATTAAGGGTAATATAAACTTTTAATGGGTAAGGGAATTTAAAAATAAGGAATTAAATTAAAATAAAAAATAAATTAAGTAGGATTATATTATAAAGATTTAAGGCTGGGAAATGGTATAATTAAAAAAAATTAAGAAAATATAAGGGGAAAAAAGGGGGTATTTATACCCATAAGGCTTAAATATATTAACGGATTTTAAATAAACGGTGGTATTTTTTTAGGTAAATAAATATTGCCTCGAGTATTCTTATTATTACCCTTTTACCCTATTACCCTTATAATTCCTATAAT
Source organism: Zalerion maritima (assembly GCA_022664585.2). Taxonomy (NCBI): domain Eukaryota; kingdom Fungi; phylum Ascomycota; class Sordariomycetes; order Lulworthiales; family Lulworthiaceae; genus Zalerion; species Zalerion maritima. Next base: position 10,121 of record JAKWBI020001003.1, on the reverse strand, counting down.
TTTTATAATTATTAATAGGCCTCCCATTTTTAATCGGATAATTATATAAATATTTTTAGCCTAACTTTTTTCCCTTTTTTTCCTCCTATACCTTTAATAATCCTTCCTTTTATATATTTTTTATCGGTGCCTTTTTTCTCCCTACAGTACTTTTCTTTTTATATATTCCTTACTTTTTTCCCTTCCTTTAAGCCCTTTTTCCCTTAAATACTTACTCCTTTTATTACCCCCTTTTATTAATTTACTCCCTAATCCTTTTAAAATATATCCCATTTAAATTAAAATAATAATAAGGAGGCTTATAAGGGGCTCCCTAATCTTTTGGCTTTTATTCGGCGTTTACCAACGGCCAATAGGCCTTTTAATTCTTTTAAACCTATTATACTTATAAATTAACCTTTTTTTTTTCCTATACCTTATTATATAATCTTTGCCCTTCCTTATCCTTACACTTTTTCTCCTTTTATAAAAAGGCCCGGGGTTTATATTATAAAAAACCGTACTCGGATTATTAAGCGTTTTATTTATAATTAGGCGGCCCTTTTAATTAATACCACTTTTATTATTACCCGAAGCCTTTCTTTAGGTATATTTTCTTTAAATTATTAACTTTATATAAAATTATTTAATTTTAATTTCCCTGGTAATTACTCCTGCTTTTTTTCCTTCGCCGGCTAAACCGTAAGGCCGTATTAATCGGGTATTTTAAAACCTAACCATTGGTTTTAACGGCTTTGCTCGGCTCCCTTTATCCCCCCTATTATTTTATACCTTTTATTAATTTAATTTTATATAATAAACCAGCCCGGGTTTTTTCTCCCAGGGTTTATTTAAAAGGTTTTCCCTTATCTTTTCCTTTAATTTAATCCCCCTAAATTAACCGCCCTAATATACGGTTGCGATTTTTAAAGTTAAAATGCCTTTTAGGTATAATGCCGTTTAGGCCTTTTAATTTAATATCCTCCCGCCGAGATTATTCTCGAACCTTATTAAAAGGACCCGGTTTAAGCCGGTTTTTAATTTCGTTTATAAGGTTTATTTCATTTTCGCACCCTTTCCATTTTTACCTCCTAAGGCTAAGCAGAATTAATTATTATTATTTTTTTAAAATATTCTTTATTATTTCCAGTTTGGCCTATTTAGGGACCCTTTTTTAAATTATATTTATATGGCCATATATATTAATTTAAATGTGTTTAAAACCCTTTTTAAGATTACCAGCCTGGCCCTTATATTATATAGGAGGGTTAATCGGCTTATTATTATTTCTATTTTATATAAAGGTTTCTTAGGGTAAATTATAAATGGTTTATATTTCTTCCTTTATTTTTATTATTAATAAGTATTGGCCGTATAATTTAAGGGCGTGGTAAATAAAAACCCTTATAAGTATTATACCTTCGGGTAGGCGAGTTATTTTTAAGGCTAAAAGTTTAATATTTTTATTTATTATATATTCCCCTTTTTCGAATATATTTCCGTTTTTAGGTATACCGGGGATAAATATAATAATTATTTTTGGCTTAATAAGGTTTATATAACCGAAAATAAAGGTTTTAAAAAATATATATTAATTTTAAACTCCGATTTTTTTTATAATAATTATACCCCTTATAAAAAATTCCATATTAAAAAGTTATTTAGCGATACGGTATAGAAGTAGGATATTAAACATTAAAAGGATTATTTTAAAATTATTTTCGGCGGTCCTAACCTTTTAAAAATTATAAACGTTTTAAATTTAAGGGTTAAAAATATTCCCGGCCTAATTAGGCCTTTTATATAACCAATATAAAGGTTTGGTTTTTTTAATATTTATAATCGAGGGGGTGGCGGAGGTAAAGCTTTTAAAAGAAATAATGGTAATGGTACGGTGGTCTTTTAAGCTTTTGCTTATTATAAGGGTTTACATTTTCGTAAGGAATAAGGGGGTATTATAAATTTTTTAAAATTAAACCATAATTTTTTTGTCCCGCGATTAATTTTTTTATTATTATTAAAATAAAAATTATATTATATAGGATTATCCAATGGCGTCCTTTAATATAAGAAATTAAGTTTTTCCTATAAAGGAATTTTTACTTTTATATATAGCCCTTTAAATAGGGATCCCGCCCTTTTTTTTCCGTAAATTAAATAAACGAATTAAAATTTAAACGGGTAACCTTTTCTTAAAACTGGGAGGTTATTTTTAATTACCATTTATAAATAATTTAGGATAAGGCTATTCGGTATAATATGGGAACGGAAAAAAAAAAGCGTAAAAATATTCCCTTTTAGATTTTTAAATAAAGGAATATGGTTTTTTATATATATATATATATATACCTTGGGTTATTAATAAAGCTTTAAATATATGGTTTTTATTAGGTCCTTTTATAATATTTAATTTTAAATTGGTTAGGGCTTATTATTATATAAGGGAGGGGATATAAAAAAAGGGGAATTTCTTTTTATATGGTAATTCCTTTAAAGATTTTATAATATTATATAACTTTATTCCTTTATAAAAGGAATATTACCGAATTTTTCCGTGGTTATTATTAGGATTTGGAATTGTATTTTTTTCGTTATTTTTAAAAAAGGTATTTTCCCCAATTTCCGCTTTTCGTTTTTTAATTTTTTTATATTACGTGGTTTTTTTGGCCATAATATTATAATAATACATTCGGCTAAATCGTCTTTTTCCTCCCAATTATTATTATAAAATATTACCGTTCGGCGTTAATCCTTACCTAAACTTTTTAATATATTATTCCTAATATAATCTTCCGAGTTATTCTCCTTATAATTTAATCCTATATAATCCTTTTTTAATTTATTATTCCATTTTAAATAAGGTTCCCATTTTTTCCAGGTATTATTATTAATTCCTACCGGTTTATTTTACCATCCGTTTTTTTGGATAAATTTTTTAACCTTATTATTCCCGATTATACGTTTAAAGGGAGGGCTCCCTTTATAAGGTTCCCTAAATTACACCGTTTTTTTTTATTCGAAAACTTATAAATAATATAAGGTTTTATTTATCGAGGGCTTTATTTATCCTTTATATTTCTAACCCTTATAATTGGTATTTATCGCAATATTAAATCCCCTTTTTTTAATAGGATTTTCCTTATTTTCCCGCTATTCTTTTTATTTACGTACTTGGCCCTGGCTTTTTTATTCCATTATAGAATTCGGGCTACCTTTACCAAGTCCGTTTTTTTCCGTTTTATTACCCGGCTTTTTTCCGCCAAAAAATCCGCGTACGGTATATTACCTTTTTAATTAATTATTCTCCAAATAAGGAGCGCTATTTTAATAGGGGTAATTATCTTTTAACCGTATAATAATACGTATAGGGAAAATCCTATAATTTGGTTTATTATAACTCTTTACGCCATTAATACCCCTGGGTATATATTAACCTAATTACCGCCTAATTTTAATAACACGTCCCTAATACTTAAATAATAATATTTTATTCCCCCTTATAATTATAAATTATACACCGATACCGTAATTTTGGCCAGGCCTATTCGCTTTATAAACTTATTTAAAAATCCTCGGTTTTTTAATCCTTTATTAATTACCAATTTCCCATATATCCCATACTTATAAATTATATTTTATTAAACGAAATTGGCCACTTACCCTGCGGTGGCTTTTTATAATAATTACCCTTTAATCCATTTTATTAAATTATATTTGGCCTATATAATATAAATATACCCTTTTTTTAATAATATTTAAAAAATATCGAGCGAAATTTTAAAAAAAGGGGTTAAAATAAGATTAAAGATTTTTAACGGTATTTTAAACTTTTAAAGGTTTTACTTTTAATAAATTGGGCAGGTTTTTAATACCTTTTATACCTGCTTTTATTATCCTTTTTAATAATAATATTAAATAATAAAATTAAATATAATATTTCGTTTTTTATACCCTTTATAAATATAATTATTTTAAATAATATATTTTCGGGTTTGGTTATTATCGACCATTAATTATAATTATAATTTATTTCTTAAGGTTTTGCGTTAAAATTTTTAATCCTTTACCAGGTAATTTAAAACCTTCCTTTTTTAACGGAGGAATAATTTATAAAAAATATTACTCGGTTTTTTTAAGGTGGTAAGAAAATACATTATTTTTCGGGATTTATTACTTTATACTTTTCCTCCTAAAATTTTAATATTCCTCCAATCCTATATAGCCCTAAGCACGTATAATTACGCATTAATAAAATTTTCGATATTTTCCTTTAATTTATTATTTTTCTCGTTTAAGGGTCCTAAGGGTTTTCGTAATAACGCGTTTATTATAGCGTTTTTATTTCCTAATATATATTTTATATTAAAATTAAATTACCGTATTTATACGATTTATTTAATAATAAGTGCTCCGGGTAAATTAATAATATTATTATTAAGTTAATATATTATATTAACCGTATTTATTTTAAGCATAAAATGCGCGCCGTATAAATAATTCCGTAATCGTTTTAAAATTATAAGCAGTCCCTTATATTTTAATTTGGCCGAATAATATATTCCTTCGGCTTTTTTTTAATAACCAAACTCGTACCTTATTATTAGGATTTTCCCTTCCCTTTTTTGGCCGATCCATACTCCCTATCCGGTTTTTAATACGTTTGCTTTAATAATAATACGCCCTGCCTTCGGGAAATAATTAATTTTAATTAAAACTGGGGGCAATATTAGGGCTTATTTAAAAATCTTTATTACTTTTATATATTTTTTCTCCCAAATAAACTACGCCCTTATACGGGTAAATTCGTATAGGGGTTTGGTAATATAAATAAAATCCTTAATAAATATTCGGTAAAAGACCATTATATTAATAAATTTTTTAATATTCGATGTATTTTTAAAAACCGTTTATTTTTTAATTTTAATAATCTTGGCCTGTTTAGGATTACGGTTATTCGTTCCGCATATAAAACCTATTATTACGGCTAATTTCTGGTACCATTTAAATTTAACCATAAAGATTATAATCCCGGCCAGTTTATTCCGCAATAATATTTAATCCAAATTTTTAATATATTCGGCCATATATTACCGTACCCCTAGGTAAACTTTTTACCCATCGTATATAATAATAAAACCTTTAACCGTAATATTATCGATAAGTGTTTTGTATATTATTGGAATAAAACCTAGGAGAATAATGGAGATAATTCTGTAAAATTAAGTAATATTATTTGTTCCTTTTTACGAAAGCGTGGTTATTTTAAATAGGCCGGCGAATATTATAAAAATAATAAGATTTTAGGATTTTAAATCGAGCACCATTTGGTTATATTCGGAGTAAAAATCCAGGAGTAAAATAAGCTAATAATAGGCTATATTTTTTATAAATTTATCGGTAATTAAAGGTATAAAAGTATTACGAGTTATAACCGAATTAAGCCTTTCCGTTAAATTAATTAAGCGGTATTTTTTATTTTTCTTTTTAATTAAAAACCAGGGGTTACGGTACGCCGCTTGGTTTGGTTTAATTACCCCCTTTTTTCTTCGCTTTTTAAGCATTTCGATTACCACCGTTATTAATACCTTAGGGATAGGAATACTTTTAATTTACCACCCTATATAAGGTACCGTATTAATCTTTTAGGGAAGGGTTATATTAGGGTTAATTTTACCTAAATATTCCCAGGATTATACCAACGCTTATTTTTTATTTATAAGTATATTTATAAATATCCTTTATTTTTCCCCTTATAATTTCCCGAGGGATTTTAAGATTTTATTCCTCCTTTTTATTATAAGCCTGGTGCCGCTACACCCTGCCTTATATAATTATAAATAAATATATTCGCTTTATTTAATATTATTACGATTTTTTTCCAATAGTTTATTTTTTTCCCACTTTTTTTTATACCAGTCCGGGTTTACGGGGGCCGCTTTATACCTTATTCGAGTATCCACGGGTTTTATTTTATCCGCCATACGTTTATATATAGTAAAAATATTAATAATATTGGCATTATTAAGGGGAAATACCTTTTAGGCTCCGCCAATACCTAGGATCTCGTTAATAATAAAGTCTTATATCCTTCTTTTATTACTTTATAATTTCCGATCGTTACCCTTATAATATTCTCTTAGGAAAACGTTTAACCTTTTCCTGGCAGCTTTTTTTTTATAACTAGGGTTCCGTGGATAATTATAAGGTTTCCTACGCCCCTGCCCCTTTAATTAATAAAGGGTAATCTTTATATTTAATTCTCCGGTTTAAATTTCTTTATTTAAAAGGTTCTCCTTTTTTTACGGCCCATTAATATACCCCTTTATAGGTATATCCTTTTTAAATTTCTTTATAAGGCGTTTAATTTCCTTTATAAAAAGTTGGGCTATTACTTTTTTATTATCCGAATCTAAAACTTTTATTATATAGGTAGGGATTTCGATTTTATTAGTACGGGGTTTCCTTAATCCTATACTGGCCTTTTTTTTTTTATTGGTCGAATTATAAGGGTTTTCTGCATTTTCCTAAAGATTTTTATTCCCTAGGGATAAATATTACGAAGTATTTTTCCACGTTTTTTTTTTAGGGTTAAATTTATAATAATAATAATATAATTACTCCCTTTTATTTCGAGTTCCCCGATTAATGTATTACGCTTTTTATTATAGCGTTATTTCCACCCCGTTATTATAATAAAAGGCATTCTTAATATTATTTTTGGCATTTCTTTTTGATCTTTTTTTGGCACGAAAAAGTTTTATATAATACGTTTAAATTTTAAAAAAACGTGCACCTATTACCGTATAATTAAGGCTAAATTGGTCTTTTGGCCATTATAATCGGAAAATATAACCCGCGCTTGGTAAACCTTAAAGCCGTATTCCTAAACGTAGATTCGTTTTAAAATATTAATTTCCGCGTTTATATTTATAATAGCCCTGGCCAGCTTATTTTTTAACCCTTTTATACGTATTAATAAGCACGGGTTCGGGTAAAGGAAAAAGGGGATTATTAAAAGGATTAATATTAATGGGTTAAAAATATTAATTAAATTAAAAACTATCTTTCCTCCCTTTAATATTACCGCTTTTAGGCCTTTTGGTAGGCTTATAAATAAAACCCTAAAGTTTATACGCTTATATTATTAATATGGCTAAATATATATAAGATTTATAAACTTTAATTCCTTCGGGGGTATATTATTAATAAAGCGTGTTTTTATTTTAATCACCTGGTGGATATTAAGCCTATTTAGGATTACCTATCCATATTTCTTTGGCTTTTTACCCTTATAAATAATTTTATTAATAATTTCTTCCACCCTTATTTTGCCCGCCAGTTTTTCCTATAAGGTTATCCTTATAAATTATAATATTTATAATATTTCCGTAATCGTTAACCCGTAAGGCCTTCCTATAATTTTTACGAATTATTTTTCCATTATTTTTTAAAAAACTAGGTCCGTAAACTTTAGGGGGTCCTTACGCTTATTACTTAAGGGCGCCTTTTTTTCCTTTTATATACTGCGTTCCATTTTCTCCTTTATCGCGGCTAATACTTCTTTATGGCCAGGATCCTTTTTTTTTCCTTTAGCGCCTTTTTTTTCCCCAACCGTTTTAACCTTATTTTCCATTTTTGCTTTTTTTAAAGGCCTGCCTTATTCTTTTTTAATTCTTTCCTGGTTATAATTAAAAACCGATTGCGCCGTTTTATTATAAATATTAACGATAAGGGCTTTTATTATTATTTCCGCTTTTATATTCTCCTAGCTTTCCCATAAATATTTTTTTACCGTTATTGCTTTACCTTTTATTATAATAAATAATTAATTATTTTAAATATTATTATTTTTAGGGATTTTATAAACTTTATCGGTTAGGTTTATTTATGGCTGGTATATTTAAAATACCTGGTCCTTTTTATTAATTAAGCCAGGCGTATTTTTTAAAAACCAGGGGTTTTTTATAATTATATTTTAGGCTTTTTATACCTAATCGTATTAATCCTTAAGCACCTTTTTTTATTTATAATATTATAAAAATGCTGTTTTTATTAATACTTTTTCCGTAATTATATTATTAAACGTTTTAATAGGCCAGGTATTATATTTGCTTTTTTCGAAGTCTTATTTTAATATTCGATAAAAGGGGTATTTATAAAGGATTCCGTTAATTCGATTTTAAACGTTTTATAAATAATTATATAATATATGGTTATTTTTTAAATACTAATAATATTTTACTACCTTGGTTTAATATTAGGGCCTTTTATTAAAACTGGTTATTAATATAAGAAATATTTATACCTTTAAAATTTTTAAAGGGATTATACTGGTTTTTTGGGGAAATTCGGCCTAAATATAATAAAATCCCCGCGTATAATCCCGTTTAATTTAATAAGTTTAATTAAAATTATACCTATGGTGGTTTTTATATTAAGGCTTATTTTCCTTAATTTTACCATTATCCAATACCAGCTTTATTTTTTCGCCTATTTTCTAATTTAATAATGCATATATATTAACCACGCTTAAAATATTTAGCTTTTTAATTAGGTTTTATTTAATTATTTTAGGCAGGATTAATCGGCTAATAGGTATTTTATCGCTTTTTTATAATCGGAGCGCGGGCGGTAAATCGCGGGGGTCGGTTTGGTTCCTTTAAGCCATTTTGGCCAAATCGTATTGGTTGATTTATTAGAATTAATAATCGATAGGGTTACGCGTGGCTTTTTTAACGCGGGCGGTGGTCCCTTTTTCTTTTTATTAGAACTTATTTCCGAATAGCTTTATTATTTTCTTACGGTAATCCAGGAACGCTTTAAGCTTTTGGAGAAATTCCTTATGGGTTTTAAGGTATAGGTTATTATTTATAATCCCTGTTAAATTATATAATTAAGCCTACGATATATTATTAAAGGCGTTTAAAAACGCGTTTAATAAAATAATATTATTAGTATAACCCGTGTGGTTTTCCTTATATTAAATAAGCCGGCATTTCCACCCCGCAATATATAACCGTTATTAATTAATATTTTTTATAGGCCAGTTTTAATAAGCGAAATACTTCAGATTTACCATATTACGGCCTTTTTGGAAGGTATCCCTATTTGCGAATTCCGTTTTTAGGGCCTTTTTTGCTTTAATCCATATTTTTCCTATGGTAAACAATTCGACTGGTTTAGCGTAGGTGTTAATATAATATTATATAATATAATTTATTTTTTACGTATTATTTATAAATATTACCTGTTTATATATTTAATTTAATTAATACGTATATTGGGAAATATTATTTTCCCTAAATATTACGCTTTTTTATATACCAGGGAGCGGTAACGGTAATCGGACCATAATATATTGGTTTATTTTATAAGGATTATATTAATTAATATTAAATATTATTTTTATAAATTGACCGGGGAATAGTATTTATTTTATTCCTTAAAATATCGGAAAAATATTCGTATTATATTTTGCCCGGGGTATTAATATAATAAAAGTTTTTAATAACGGGATTTTAAGCGAGAAAAGGTTAAAAGGCGATCGCTCGGCTTTTTATTTATATGGTAAGGTTTAAGTTTTATTAACGCTTTCGGGTATTTTTACTTTTAAAGATTATTTTTAGGCCTAAGGCTTATTTATAAGGCGTTTTTTACCTTTTTTTACCGTAATAGTATTCTAATAATAAAGCCTTTGCCGCGCCTTGCCTTAAAAATATAATATAATAAATTTAAATAATGGAATGATTTTTTAAAAAATAAAATAATTTATAAAAGATTAAAAAGATTATAGGAGTTAGGATTTAAATAGGTTTTTAAAGGGTAATATAATATAGGATTATTTTTCCTTAGCCTTAGGCTTAAAAATCGTAAACGATCCCTTAAAATTAAAAATAATAGTGGTGGTAATGCTTTTTAGGCCTTTTAAGCATAATCGTGGGATTTTTATAATTCGAAGTAGGAAACCTATATAACCTTTTTGGTAATTACCTTTCCATTTTCCGGGTATTAATATTATCCTTTCGGGGCCCCAGTAGGTCCTATCCCTTACGTTCCGCGCCTTGCGTTAAAAGATTTTAGGCTTTATAGGCATACCGCTTTACCGTTTTCCTTAATCGCCTTACCCCTTATTATTAATTGGT
>JAKWBI020001002.1:0-13275 GCA_022664585.2 Zalerion maritima | reverse complement strand
AGCGATTTTCACGATATATGTGGCGGATACTACGTATTCCCACACCTTACTTCCTGCGTGGAAGTACCGGATATTAAACCCGGCGATTTAAAACCCTGGGCGGTGTAATTTATTATATAATGGCCGGAGCATTAATAGGAATAAAATAAATAATAATAATAATCCTTATGGTACCCCTGCGGGAATACTAATCGTAATATTAATACCGTTAATTATTAATTTGGCCTGCCTATTTTTAAAATAATTTTATAATGGTTATATTAATATTGGGGGAAAACCCTTATTTTTAAGAATTACAAGAAATTAACTATGGTATACCCGATTAAAGGTACCGGTTAGGTTTAATTAAAAAAATAAGGCAATCCCTTTTTCCGCCCAGATAATATATACTAATTAAATTACCAATATTATAATAAATTTGGTAAATCGCTTAGGCCTATTCTTGAATTATTTAAGGGGTAATAAATTTACGCCGCCTGTTATTTTTAATACCCGTTGGGTTATAATTTTTTCTATAAACTTGGCCAAATAATTAAATAAGGCGATAAACCTTTATTCCCCGGTTTATTATAATTGGGCGGGTATTTTTTTTAATTTCGATAATAATAATATTATTATTTACCGGAACTTTTTTGGCCAATATACTAAGTATATATTCGCGTTATATAAGGTGGCCAATATTTAAACCAATGGTTTACCGTAAACTTTTAAAAAACCCGTGGGAAATATATTAGGGCCTGGGGCTTTTTATAATTGTATATTTTTAAAGGCCTATTTTATATTTTTTATAATAATACTTAGGCTTATTAGAATTTATACGGGGGCGTTTAACTATAACGGCGGCGGCGGTTAACTTAATATTATTTATAAAAAAAACCTTTTTACTCATATTATTATTTTTATAATAATTATAATATAAATCTTTTCCGATTTTGGCCTTTATAATATAAGTATTTTTTTTTATAAAGGTCGGGTTTTTCGGATTATATTTCCTTGCCCATTTTTTAATAAACCAAAATTTCTTAGGATCCCCGGACGCCTTATAAAATGCCTCCCGTTATTTCCCTCGGAATTAATCTTATAAGGTATTACGGAATAATAAATGTTTTTTTTAATATTACCGTCCCGGGTATTTAAAGGCATTTGGCGCGTTTATTATTAGGCGTACACCGTTTAATATTAGAAAATTTAAATTTTTTTAATTTACCCCGGTTACCTTTAACGGCCTTTTTTAGGCATCCATAAGGGGGCCACCTTATTTACCATTATAATTAAAATTATAAATAAGTTTTCTAATATTAAGTTTATTTTTTAAGGATTCTCCGGGCGTATAATATATAATGATCGGAAAAGCTCGGCTACGGTGGCCTTTATAAGCTCCTTATTAAGCGTTTTTTAATTCCGGCGTAAAGGTATAAGGCCCGTTGGGTTATACTTATGGAATTTATAACCTTACGGTATATAATTTAAACCCGTAAATAAAGGCGCATTAATAATATTCCCGTTTAAATTTAGGGTGGCCCAAATATAATTAATAATAAAGGGGCGGTTTTTATAAACCGCTGGTTTTATAATTTTTCTAAAAAGGGTTTTTAATTTTAAATTTTATATTTTAAGTAATTAAAGGAGGTTTTTTATATAGGGGGATATATATTAATATTGGTTCTATATTAAATAATATAAATTAAAATTTCCGAATAAAAAGGCCTTATTTAATGTATTAATTTTTATAAATATCGCGAGCGCTAAATTTAATAAAGTATTATACATTTTGGCCGGTTCCGAATAAATATATATAAAATTTATAAATATACCTATACTTTTAAGCGTAATTATTATAATATTATTAATAATTATATTAATATTATATATATATAAGGGGAGTTTTATAATAATATAAATAACCACTTTTCCGCTGGTATATATTTCGTAACCGGTGATTTTACCCGTTTTAAACGGGCGGCCGGGTATTAAGTATTTTTATAATTTTATAATTTTATATTTTAAAATAAATACTTATTAAATATACTCGGCCTTTTTATAGGTATTTTATAAAAATATTCGGGTAATTTTAATTATAAATAAGGATAAGGGTATGGGTTAGGTTTAGGAACGGTTTTTTTTAAATTATATCCTTTATTTTTATCTTTATATCCGTTAATTCCTATATTAATTCCTATATTAATTCCTATATTAAGGGCGCCCCGATATTAAATAAGGGAATTATTATCCCCCCCAGCCTCGGGCTATCCGTTTTTCTTTTTTTTTCCCCTGCTTTTAATTATATATTAAATTATTATTGGTTGGGATTATTAGCGGCCACGTTTAAAGCGTTTGGTTATTCTTTTTTAATATTGTCCGCTTTTTATTATAAGGTACGGGGTGGTTTATATATAAATTTTACCAATTCGGGTTTTATTATTACTATTAATTTTTATACCGGTATTAATGGCGATTATTTAAGCCTGGTTAATAATTAAAAGGGTATAGGTACGGGTTTTAATTATTTGGCCAGGGGCGGGGCCGTGGCCATAAATCGCTCGGTAAATATTTTAGGCGTTTCGGTATACCTTACCTTAACCTTTTTGGTTTTTTTTTACCATATTGGGTAACCCTTATTTATAATATAATATCCTCCGGTATAATTAATATATTTAGGTTATATTACGCATTTTTTTCCGGGTAATTAATACTGGGGTATTTTCCGTACCGTGGGCGTTTTCCGTAAAACCTTTCCTTATGGCCGAAATACCAATAGTATTAATATTATACCGCCGCTCCGTCCGTAATAAAAATTATGGCCTGGTAAAAGAAAAAGCGGTATTTAATTCCCCTTATTACCTTATTTACCTTTTCCCTTTTATAAATATAAAAAAGGCCATTATTTGGGCCGCTGGCCTATTTTAATTAATAAACTTAGCCTATTTAAATAAAGGAATATTATTTTCCGCCCGTAAGGTATATAATACCTTTTATATATTTTATCCAGGATTTGGGTGGATTTTTTCCGGGATAATAACCCATATATAATAATACAGGATAATAAAACTTGGCCCGGGGCCAAAAACCTGCTCGATTTATTAATAATCCGCCGTGGCCTTTTCCTTTATAACCGGGGCAAATATTAATTTTTAATCGCCATTAAGGAATTTATTTATTATTTTTTTACGGTATTTTCTCCTAATGCCCGGTTAATATGTATAATTATTTCGGTCGCACTTATAATGGGAAATCTTCCTCCGCTTTAAAGCGTCAAAAGCCTTTTTTCTATATTTAATGGTATATTTATCATAAGTGGGCGCGTTTATACGGGTAATATGGCCGGTTTAAATTACTTAGGCTTATTAGGCTTATTTTAAATAGGTAAGGCGATCCGGATAATCTTATCCGTTTATTCCTTAATTTTATTTTTTCCCTTTAATATAATCGCGATCGGGGCGTCCTTCATAAGGGTAAAAATATCGGGGGGCGTTAATTTCTCGCCCGTAATCTTAAATAAGGCTATTACCAATATTTTTACGAATAACTAAAGGTCCTTATACTTTTCCGGCAGAAGCTGGAAAAGTATTTTAATAATCCCGATGATGGTTTTTTTTTAATCGCCATCGCCGTTTATTCCCTCCCCTTTTATTACGTCGCGGTATCGCGGCGTATTTGTATTATAATTGGTTAATCTTCCGAATTAATTACGTACGGTATTGGTGTAATCTGTATAATATTAAAATATTATTTTTAATATTAATAATAAGCAATTATTAATTAATATTAATGGGGAAGATGAAAGTGGGAAATTTTATTTAATTAAGATTTTATCCAGCCACCTATTATAAAAGGCCGAAAAATATACGTATTTTAACCCAATTTTTTATACCGCCCCTATTGGTATTACAATATATAAAATTAATAGTCGTACCATTTATGGCCTTTTTCGCCTACTTATAAAGGGGAAATTTAATAAATTATTCAATAATGCCCTTTTTACCTTATAAGCTTTAAATATATAAAATTAATAGTCGTACCATTTATGGCCTTTTTCGCCTACTTATAAAGGGGAAATTTAATAAATTATTAAATAATGCCCTTTTTACCTTATAAGCTTTAATTAAAAATATTAATTACCTAATTTTGGATAAAAAATTTATAATAAGGTTAAAAATATTAGGCATGATTAATTCCAGGCTCCGTGAAATCATACCACAGTTTAAGGATAGATTTTTGGGCGGATTAGATTACTTATTATTAGGTGATTTCGCCCAATTACCCCCAGTCCTTTAAAAACCTTTATATTTTTCGGATACATTATTTAATCCTTTAGAAATTATAGGCCGTAATTTATATTTAATGTTTATTACGATTATTAGACTTATTATGGTTATAAGATAATAGGGGGATTTATAGGCAGGTTTTAAGGCTGCCTTAAATTACCTATGGACCCCCTAATTTATTACGGAAATAAATTGGCGACTATTAAATAGTCGGACTGCCTATAATAATAATGGGCTTATTACCGATATTTCCAATACCTTAAAAATTTATATTATAAGAAATTCCGTTAAGGAATATAATTCTCAAGCTTTATTAGGATTATTATTAAATAATTATAATAATTTGGAAAGAATATCAGCCCTTATTTTATAGGTAAAAGTTATAGGGATTAGCCAAGGCCATAAATAAGCCTTAAATAAACATATTAGTTTGGAGTTTATACTATTATTAATTATTAAAGCTCGAGTAATGCTTTTAAATAACCTTTGGGCTAAAAAGGGCTGGGTTAATGGAGCATAAGGGATAGTTAATAAGATTATTTGGGCACCAGGTATTTTTATTTTATTTTATTTTCTTATTTTTTTATTATTAATAATTTCCTAAATAAAATCCCCCACACAGATCCCGCCAGTATGGTTTATATTATATTTAATAATTATTTAAAACCTGAATTATATTAAAATACAAATAACCAGCCTTTGGTACCTATTTTTCCTATTTATAGGGAATTTATGGTAGGGAATAGGCCCTGTACCCGTACTTAATTCCCATTAATTATTACTTTTACCATTATAATTTATATATCGCAAGGTTTAATTATAAATAAAACAGTAATTAATGTTACAGGTATTAAATTTACCCCGGGGCTTAATTATATTACTATATTAAGGTTCAAAAACCGGGAGGGTTTATTATTTAATCGTCCCTTTAATTTGGATATTATTCAGAAGGGGGGTAAGGGGTAGACAGCGCAGGCGAAGCTATTAGATTGGCTAAAAGGACCTTTGAGATTATTCCATTATAATTTGTAGTAATATATTTCCTTTTTTCCCCATTTCTTTTATTACTTTTGCCATTATTATCAATGGAAAGTTTACAAGGAAATTAAATCGGCTTATTTCTCCCATTTTTATACACAGATTAATGGAAAGTTTAAAAAGAATTTAAATCGCCTTATTTTTCCGACTTTTATACATAGATGAATGGAATATTTTAAACGAATTTAAATGCGCTTATTTCCCCAATTTTTATATAGAGATTAATGGAAATTTTAAAATTAATTAAAATACGCGTATTTATGCGATTCTTATATAATAAAGAATATAATATTAGGGGGGGGGGATGAAGGGTTATAAATCAGAGAAGGTCCCATACTAAATAACGTAAGTTGTAGTATAGTAGTTCAATTGGTTAAAGCCAAATCGTTTATTAAAACTGTAAACCTAAAGTGTATAAGTTTAAATCAGCCAGTAGCCACGTTTTTCAGACTTTTAAAAAATTTCCAATTAAGTAATTGAAATGAGTAAGCAATTGAAATGAGTAAGCAATTGAAATAATAAGCGAGTAAAATAATAAGCGAGTAAAAAAAAAAAAAAAAAAAAAGTAAAATAATAAGCGAGTGAAATAAATAGAAATAAAAAATTAGAATAATAAGCGAGTGAAATAAATAAAAATAAAATAAGGAAAAAAGAAATAAGTAAAATAATAAACGAATAAAAATAAAAGGAATAATAAAAAGAAAATATAAAGAATAAAAGGCGAATAAAAAAAGGAAAAAATAAAGCAATAGAAGGTAGAGGATAAAAAGCGAATAAAAGAAATAGAAATAAAATAATAAGTAAAACGCAGAAAAGAAAAAGCGAATAAAATAAAAGGAAATAAAATTATAAGCGAATGAAATAAAAAAAAAGAGAATTATTAGCGAATAAGATAAAACAAAATACCAACTTTCTTTATAATTTAAATCGCAGTAGCAATTTTCGCGATATGTGTGGCGGATACTATGTATTCCCACACCTTACTTCCTGCGTGGAAGTACCGGATATTTTTATTACGGCGGATGCGGCCTGGTGCGTATAGCAGGTATACATTTGTCAAAGCTATATAATATTATGGTTGGTCACATGATTAAACCGACCCCGATTTTATCCCGCTACATGATTCCGTTTATAGTAAATCTTGAAAAAAAAGTAATAAACCCAAATAAAATGGTAAAAATGAAATAAAAGCTGTAATCGAAAGAGAATTATTAAAAAAGTATTTTAAATATTTTTATTTATTTTCCTTTATTCTATTTAGGCGGATGCGGCCGGGTGCGTATGGCAGGTGTGCATTTACCAAAGCCATATAATAATGTGGTTAGGCATATAATTAACCGCCCCTGATTTTTTGGCCAATGCAAAATTCCATCCGCAGTAAATTTTCCAAATAATATATATAATGCAAATAAAATTGTAAAAATATAAAAACAGCTACCATGGGAAGGCAATATTATAACTATACTATTTCCAATTTTTATTTATTTTTATTTATTTTATTTAGGCGGATACGGCCTGCTATGTATGGCAGGTGTGCATTTACCAACGCCATATAATACTATGGTTGGTCACATAATCAGCCCGCCTCTGATTTTTTCGCCGCTTAAAATTCCATCCGCAGTAAATTTTACAAATAATATATATAATGCAAATAAAATCGTAAAAGTATAAGGAGAGCTGCCATGGAAAGGTTATATTATAAATATCAGTTTTTTAATTTTTATTTATTTTTAATCCCTTTTATCGGTCGGATGCGGCCAAATTTATTACTGCATATATACTGTGCAACAAAATCGATGGTCACATGATCAGCACGCCCCTTATTTTTTCCCGCCTAACGATTCCGTTCATAGTAGATTTTAGAAATTAACCAAAAAACGTAAATAAAATCGTGGAAATATATTCAAAGTTGGAATGGAAACATAATCATTTAAATATCATTTTGCCATTTTTGATTTATTTTTATTTAATATATTCGGGCCGATGCGGCCTCGAGTGCATTTATCAAAAGCCATATATTGACGTGGTTGGGCACATGATCCGTACGCCCCTACCCGCCTCACGATTCCGTCCATAATAAATTTTAAAAATGATATTAAAAACGCAAATAAAATCGTAAAAATAAATAAAAACATGATTTATATAGCGAGGCGTTTAATAAACACTTTTATGAACTCCATTTACTTTAATTTAATTTATTGCGGCGGATGCGGGCAGATATATATTTGCGCCATAGGCAATGCACAGACGTTTTAATATTGGTCGTATGGGGCTCAGACCACCTGGGAAAACCACATTAAATATATCTCTTAATTTACTGATAAGCTTATAGCTCTTTTTTGAAGTTATTAATAACGGTTTTTAAATATTGTAAAATAATTAAAAGAAGCTATTCCATTTAATAATTTTAGTAAATATAAATGTAAAATCTCGTGGTATTGTTTTTCGCCTAATTAGGAAGGACTCCATAGTTTTCGAGTTTTGAGCCAGTTCCCTCCTGTAAGTCTTAGTAATCCCTCACGGGCTTAATGATTTTTGAAAGCGAATACTTCGCTCGCTTACGCTTATTACGTATTCCTAATAATATTAGGGAAGGAGGAGGGGATGAAGTGTTATAAGTTAAACAAGGTCCCATATTAAATAACGTAAGTTATAGTATAGTAGTTCAATTGGTTAACCTTTATCGTTTATAAAAACTGTAAACCTAGATTGCATGAGTTCAAATCAGCCAGTAGCCACGTTTTTCAGAATTTTAAAAAACTTTCCAATTAAGCCAAACGATATTAGTAACCAATTGAAATAAGGGAGCCATTAAAATGAGTAAGTAATTGAAATATATAGAAATAAAGGAGTAGAGTAATAAGCGAGTGAAATAAATAAAAATAAAAAAATAGAATAATAAGCGAGTAAAATAAATATAAATAAAAAAGTAGAATAGTAAGCGGGTAATATAAATATAAATAAAATAAGGAAAACAAAAATAAAGAAATAATAAGCGAATAGATCAAATAAATAAAAGGTAAAATATAAAGAATAAAAAAATGTTGTGAAGGGCTGATATTACATCGAGGAGCGACGATGAGTGCCATAATAGTATGTATATTCGATCTACGGAGGAGAAGAAGGGAAAAAAGGGGGAAAGGTTAGGGCCGGGGGGAATAATCCATAAATAGCTTTTTATATATATCGGTCCCGCGGTTAGCCCGTTATATATATATTATAATATGGGTGGGCCTATAATATGTTCCTCCTTTTATCCGTCCGGCTTTATAGCGGTGGCACCGCGGGCGCGATTATTTACGGTATAATTATATATCGTTCCCCGTAATATACTTATTTTTCCTTCGCCGCCTTTACTTATATAAAGCCCTCGCTATGGCCGCTACGTATAATGGTTATAAAGGCCATTTCTCGGCCGCCTATTATACTCTCCCTAACCTTTACCATAATAATAACCGTAAATGCCCCCCCCCCCCCAAAATCCCCCCCCCTTTTTCTTTTACCTCTCTAGGCGCCCGTATAAACGCCCAATATTTTTACGGGTATTTTATACCCTAAACGGTGGTTTTACAGGCTCTGGGTATTAACCCATTATTATTTAATTTTTATTCCGGCCAAATTTAATCGAGATTTTTACCAATAAATCCCCGTAATTCATTTTTCGCTATAAATCGGTTATAATAATAATAATTCACGCTTATATAATATTTTAAACCGCTTAATCCTTTACCTCCTGTTTAAATGGTTCCGGGCCGGCCTTTTTGGCGCCACGCCGTTTTTTTCCCCACGGTAATAATGCCGCAAAACCGGCGGCTTATAAAAATATTTTTATTTGTACTTTTATTATTATTAAAATATATAATAATCCCCTCGCCTACCTTACCCTTAAGGCGGTATTAATCCGCTATATATAATAAAAGGCTTCCGCCCCTTATATTAGCCCCGCTAAAAAAACGAAAATTATTAAGGTATATAGCCCCCGTTCCGGCGCGTAATTATTACGGTTCATAATTAACCGGCGTAGAATATTTTTATTAAAACCAAGCGCGATAAATTATATAAAGCCTATATTTATTATATTATTAATTCCTTTACCCACCGTTATTATAATTAATTTAATAAAATCCCCCCTTTAGGCTTTTTCGGTGGGCCGTAATTAATTCGGTACTGGTTTATAAGGTAAGGTATTATTTATTTTTCGTATTTTAAGGGTAATTATACCTGTAATATTATAAATAATAAAGGGTATTTTTAATGGCCCTTTCCCCCGGGCGATTCGTTATTAATCCGCCCCGCTAATATTTTAATACCCTTAATATTAAAACCGCTATTACCGCCCTTATTATTATCGTTAAAATTGGGATTCCTTATAATAATTTTACCATAAATCCGCCCCGGTTTTATTATATACCCGCCCTTATTAACCCCTGGATTAAACCTACCGATAAATTAATAATAAAATTATTCGCCGTATTAATACGGGGTATTATACCGGCTCGGCGCCCATTACCCTTACCATATTCGTTATTAGCGTAATATTTATGCCTAGGCAAATTACCTTTTTTATTAAATTAATCGGTCGCCTTATTATTATAAAAAAAAAGCTTTTTCTTTTTTATAAAACCGTATAAAACCCGACCTCCCCCCTTTTTTTTATTATATATTCGCCGGTAAACCTTTATTAATTCCCCGAATTCCTTACTCCCGTATTACCTTTTATTAATATAATATCCTTCCCTAAATAATAAACACCGCGCCCTTACGGCGGTTTTAATACGTTTAATAATAATATTAAATCCGTTAATTAATTACCCTGCTTAAAATATCGGTACGGTTCCGTATATAAAATACCGCAAGTTTTTCCTTTATTTTTTTATTTTACCATATTATTACGGGTATTTCCTACGCCCATGGCTTCATCCCTTTAAATTTTACTTAACTTATTACCAAATTACGGCTCCCATTATATTATTATTATTAGTTTTAAATATAATTTAATTTTTATGGGGCCGTTATAAATTACCGTATTACCGAAACATTATTCGTAATGGTTTAACGCCATTATATTTACGAATTAAAATAATGGTTTTTAAATCAATTCGGCCCAGCCTTACCATTTTATTAATACTTATTTAATAATACCGCGACCCCGTTTTTAGGTCCGCGCTTTAAATATTCTTTTTACCTTTTATTCGTCCCCGTTTATTTCTTTATTCCGGATTGGTAAAGGTTATATATTATTTTAGGTTTAAAACGGTGAGGGGTTATAATTGGCATATTATAAAAGGTTTATATAAAAATGCGGGTAAATATTTAAGGGTATATTTAATTTTATTATACATAAGTTTATTACCCCCGTAATTATATACTTAATATAAAGTTAATTTAACTTTTATAAAGGCCGCGCGGTGGTTATATTACGCAGGGAAAGCCATCCCTTATTATTTACCTTAAATCTTTTTACGGGGGAGCGGTATTTATTCGTGATATTTTTATATTATTATTATATGGCCGCTATCGCCGTTTATACCCATTTGGTAGCCTTTTTTAACCTATTTGAAAACTACTTTATACGTCCCCGCGGCATTTTCTTTAAGGGCCCTGGGTTATTACGCTCCGCTATAAGTATTACGTGGTACCCATGGGTAATAAAAATAAACTAAGGCCGATTAATAATAAATCGCGGTTATTAATAATTAATTACACTGCCGGTAAAAGCCCGGGCCAATTTAATTATTTTATTAATACCAATATTCGTAAAAAGTACTGGATTTTTTAATTTGCTCGCTTAATTACGCAATCGGTTTAAGGGTGGAATATAATTAATAATCGTTATATTATACCCGCTAATTTATATAAGCATTATTAAAAGCCGCCCACCCAATTCGACCCTTTATTATTTATAATCGTTTTGGAAAAGCCGTAAAAACGCCAAAAGTATTATATAAACCTTTTGGCATATACCTTCGCCATTATAAATATTATGGTTTTTAAAATTACGCCCTTATAAAGGCGGTCGGTAATTATTATTAAAAAGCGGGGGCTATATGGGTCCGCGGCGGGGAGGTTTATTATAAAATCCACGGATATTTTATTTTAAAAATGGTCCGCCATTAAAAATGGCTTTAATAAGCCCTTTTTTTGATTTTTCCACACCGCGGTTTTACCGTATATATTATAATTACGTATAAAACGGCGTATTATACGGGTTATACCCGGCCAATAATGATTACGGAATAATATTATTACTATTTTATTATATTCCGCGTGGCCGATAATTATAAACTTATAAACCCGTTAACTAAAGGCGGTTTATAATTATTCCTACACCAGTATCCAGCGCCGGTCCCTAAAACGCAAATATCCCTCGGGTTCAAGGAAATATTCCATAATAAAAACCTTTATTTTTATATTTAGGGGAAACGCTCGTTCCCCTTTTTCGATTACCTTTTATATAATCTTATATTTAATTATTATACTATACCGCTGCGGATTATAATTCCTAAAGCTCGGCGTCGTCGAATGGTAAGCCCGGGAGGGCCCCGATATTATATATGGCCGCCGGCAATTAATCGTTTTAAACCAGTTAAAAATTGCGGCCGGTAAGGCGTTTATTTTATTCCCCCTATAATATATTTTAATCCCGCCGTAATAATATATTGGCATTAAAAATAACCGGCCGGGGCGGAATTTTAATTAAAAACGGTACCGATATATTTATTTTTACCAGCGGACCTGGTATTTTAATAAATATTGTAGCGGTGCCGGAGGTATCCCCCGCTGCATTTGTACCAAAGACCGGCGCCCGGCGCAATTACATAAATAATTAATTTAAAGCCCTAAAATAATCCTGTACAGGATTATATAAAAAGCCAAAAAGACCCCCGGGATTTATAGGACTTTTAAAAGGGTAATAAATTATAGCGGTAAAAATTTAATTATAAAAATATAATTATTATTTAATATATTATATTTTCCCCCAAATATTATATTATTATTTAAAAATAATCCTATACATAATTATTTTATATTTTTTAAAGTATTACCGCTCCTAAATAAATAAGTAAAGGTTTAACCAAACCAAACAGCTTAGTTTTAAACACCGACCATATAGCGAAATTATTAAACCTATTCCCCATTATAATTTTTAAAGATTTAACCAGGGTTCACGAATTTAAGTTTCGGTAATAAGCCTACGTTTTTTAGGATTAAAATTTAAGAAATTCCTTTAATATTTTTTCCCCCTAATTAATTTGGATTAATAATTATAATTAAGGAATAATACTATACGGGATTATATTAATAAGTATAAATAAGAATTTGCGGAAATTATTATACCAAGGTGGAAAAACCCTTTTACGGTATACCGGTAAAAAGTTTATAATACTTATATTATAAAAAGCGGAAACGAATACTTATATTATAATAAAACTAAAAACCGACCAATACGCTGCGTTATAAAAACTTAAAACATCGCGCAAGCTATACTTCTTAGGGAGGGCAGTTTTTTTCCCACGGTGGTAAAAATATAATATCCGGTTAAAAATTAATTGCCCCCAAAATAAAACGAGTATAATAAATCAGGGGCAGTAATAAATAAAGCTGGGCAAACCTATGTAATATAATAAAGCTTAAAAGCCTTTCGGAAACCAATCACCTATACTTTAAACGATTTATTATTACGGAAAAACCAGGAAATATATTCTTAAAAAAAAATAATAATACGGAAACTTTGCGGTATTATAGGATTACCCTGGTAGTATTATAAACCCATAAAGGCCAAAGCCAAATAATGGGAATTCGATTCCGAAATGGGCCCGATGCCGGTTAAAAGCGCATATATGGTTATGGTGGAAAGGCCAAAAAAGGACTGGGCTTTAAATATTAAATAAAGCTATACACCCTTATTATACCCCTATAAGCAAAATAATAAAGGCTAATAAATAATTAAACCCCCATTATATTATAAAAG
>JAKWBI020001001.1:0-13294 GCA_022664585.2 Zalerion maritima | reverse complement strand
CCTTGGAGGTCTAAAGTCCGCAATCGTGAACCCAATGCTATTCACCCCGCTGTACATCTCGATGTAGTCCTTGCAGGCAGTCAACTGCTGATGGGAAAGAGGTTGGTCGTATTCCAGCAGCTCAACAGCGTTGTACATGTGTGCCCAAGTGTCCATGAAGAACGCTTTGGTGGTAGTGGGCCTTCGGAGCCGTTGGCGGAAGCGGTCGTTCCTGTGACGGTCGATAGGGTTGAGCACATCCCTAGTGACTACGCTCACGTTCCTCTGGGCAATTTCTTCAAGCTCTGGGTTGTCCACGTACAAGATATACGAGGGGATTGGCCCTCCCCAGCGGGCCTGGTTTCTGTATAGGCGCTGAGGTTCAACGAGGGCTTTCGTACGAAGAATCACCTCTCGGGATAGTTTGAATGAGAACTCCGATTGGTATCCAGGCACTTGAGCGCTGGTTTCGTTCTTCAGCCTCAACCCTTCGAAGGTATAGTCTCCCATTGCTGAAATAGTGCTGCTCAGGGCTCTTTCGCTCTGTTGGGCAATGATAGGAAATAAGAGGTGTGCTTGGACTAGAGTTCTTAGGTCAAGAGGGCTAACAAGGCACCAGATGCCGGGGGTTGGGCTGAGGGTAGTATGAGCTTTTGAAGGGCAAGGGAATTTAAAAAACAAGGAATTGAATTGAAATGGAGAATGAGCTGAGCAGGACTATGCCATGGAGATTTGAGGCTGGGAGATGGTATGGTTGGAAGAAATCGAGGAAATATGGGGGGGAAAAGAGGGGGTACTTATACCCATAGGGCTCAAGCATGCTGGCGGGTTCTGGGCAAGCGGTGGTATCTCTTTAGGTAAACAGGTGTTTCCTCGAGCGTTCCCATCGTTACCCTTTTGCCCTGTTACCCTTATGACTCCTATGACTTTCATGGCTATCAGCGGGCCTCCCATCTTTGATCGGATGACCATATGAGTCTTTTGGCCCAACTTCTCTCCCTCTCTTTCCTCCTATACCTTCGATGATCCTTCCTCCTATGTGCTTCTTATCGGTGCCTTTCTTCTCCCTGCAGTGCTCTTCTTTCTATATATTCCTCGCTCTTTTCCCTTCCTCCGAGCCCTTTTTCCCTCAAACACTCGCTCCCTTCATCACCCCCTTTCTTCAATCTACTCCCTGATCCTCTTGAAACATGTCCCATTCAGACCAGAGTGACGATGAGGAGGCTTACAGGGGGCTCCCTGACCTCCTGGCTTCTGTTCGGCGTTCACCAGCGGCCAGCAGGCCTCCTGGTTCTTCCAGACCTGCTGTGCCTGTGAGCCAGCCTTCTCCTTCTCCTGTACCTCGTCGTGTGACCTTCGTTCTCCCTCGCCCTCGCACTCCTCCTCCTCTTGCAGAAGGGCCCGGGGCTCGTGTTACGAGGAGCCGCACTCGGGTTGTTGAGCGTTTTGCTCGTGGTCAGGCGGCCCTCTCAATTGACGCCACTCTTGCTGCTGCCCGAAGCCCTCCTCCAGGTATGTTCTTCCCAAACTATTAGCTCTGTACAGGGCTATTCAGTTCTGATTTCCCTGGTAGCTGCTCCTGCTCCTTCTCCTTCGCCGGCTAGGCCGCGAGGCCGCATCGATCGGGTGCTTCAGGACCTAGCCACTGGTTCCAGCGGCTCTGCTCGGCTCCCTTCATCCCCCCTATCGCCTCGTACCTCTCGTCAGTCTAGCCTTGTGCAGCAAACCAGCCCGGGTCTCTTCTCCCAGGGTTCATCCAGGAGGTCCTCCCTTGCCTCTTCCTCCAGTTTGATCCCCCTGAGTCAACCGCCCCAGCGCACGGTTGCGGTCTTTGGAGTTGAAATGCCTCTCAGGCACGATGCCGTTCAGGCCTTCCAGCTTGGCATCCTCCCGCCGAGGCTGTCCTCGAGCCTTGTCAAGAGGACCCGGTTTGAGCCGGTTTCCAACTTCGTCTACAAGGTTTGTTCCACCTTCGCACCCTTTCCATTCTTGCCTCCTAGGGCTGAGCAGGACTAATCATCGTTGCTCTTTCAGAACATCCTTCGTTACTTTCAGTTTGGCCTGTTCAGGGACCCTCCTCTGAACTGTGTTTACATGGCCATGTATGTTGACCTGGATGTGTTTGAGACCCTTCCTAAGACTACCAGCCTGGCCCCTGTGTTACGTAGGAGGGTCAATCGGCCTGTTGCCATTCCCATCCCATGTGGAGGCTTCCTGGGGCAGATCATGGGTGGTCTGTGTTCCTCCCTTCGCTTCCATCGTTGGCAGGCACTGGCCGTGCAACTCAAGGGCGTGGTGAACAAGAACCCTTGCGAGCACTGTGCCTCCGGGTGGGCGAGTCATTCTTGGGGCTGGAAGCCTGATGCTTTCGTCTGTTACATGTTCCCCTTCTTCGAGTGTGTTTCCGTTCCTGGGTATGCCGGGGATAGGTGTGGCAATTGCCTTTGGCTCGGCGAGGTCTGTACAGCCGAAGATGAAGGCCTCAAGAAGTACATGTTGGCTTCGGACTCCGATCCTCCCTGCAACGGCTATGCCCCCTACGAGAAGTTCCGCATCGAGAAGCTATCTAGCGATACGGTGTGGGAGCAGGATATCAAGCACTGGGAGGACTACTTCGAAGCTATTCTCGGCGGCCCTGACCTTTCAGAGGTCATGAACGTTCTGAATTTGGGGGCTGAAGATGTTCCCGGCCTGACCAGGCCTCCTGTGCAGCCGGTGCAAGGGTCTGGTTCTTCTGGCGCTCGTGGTCGAGGGGGTGGCCGAGGTAGAGCTCCTAGAGGAAGTAGCGGTGGTGGCGCGGCGGCCTCTCAGGCTCCTGCTCGTCGCGAGGGTCTACGCTCTCGCAAGGAATAGGGGGTATTACAAATTTTTCAAAATTGAACCATGATTTCTTCGTCCCGCGATCAATCCTTTCGCTATTACCAGAATGAAAATTGTGCTGTACAGGACTATCCAATGGCGTCCTTTGACATAAGAAATTGAGTTTTTCCCACGAAGGAATCTTTACTCTTGCGTATAGCCCTTCAAATAGGGATCCCGCCCTTTCTTCTCCGTGAATTGAACGAACGAACTGAAACTCAAACGGGTGACCTCCTCCTGAAGCTGGGAGGCTGTTTTTCAATTGCCACCTGCAAATGGTTTAGGATAGGGCCATTCGGTGTGGTGTGGGAACGGGAAAGAGGAAGCGTAAGAACATTCCCTTCCAGACTTCTGGATAAGGGGATGTGGTTCTTCTTTTTTTGTGCGTGTATACACCTCGGGCTATCAACGGAGCTTCAGGTGTGTGGTTTCTGCTGGGTCCTTCCATGATGTTTGGTTCTGAGCTGGTTGGGGCTTGTTATTATATAAGGGAGGGGATATGGAAAAAGGGGAATTTCTCTTTATATGGTAGTTCCTCTGGAGGTCTCGTAGTGCTGTACAGCTCTATTCCTCCATAAGAGGAACATCACCGAATTCTTCCGTGGCTGCTATTGGGATTTGGAATCGTACTTTCTTCGTCGTTCCTAGAAGAGGTACTTTCCCCGATTCCCGCTCTTCGTTCTTTAGTTCTTCCATGTTGCGTGGTTTTCTTGACCGTAATACCATAGTAGTACGTTCGGCTGAATCGTCTTCTTCCTCCCAATCGCTGCCATAGGATATTGCCGTTCGGCGTTGGTCCTCACCCAAACTTTCTGACACATCGTCCCCGATGTGGCCTTCCGAGCCATCCTCCTCATCGCTTAGTCCTGTACAGTCCTCTCCCAACTCATCATTCCATTTCAAATAGGGTTCCCATCTTTTCCAGGTATCACTGCTGATTCCTGCCGGCTCACTCCACCATCCGTTCTCTTGGACAAACTTCTTAACCCTATTGCTCCCGACTGTGCGCTCAAAGGGAGGGCTTCCTTCATAGGGTTCCCTAAGCTGCACCGTTCTTCCTTCATTCGAGAGCTTGTGGACAATGTAGGGCCCTGTCCATCGAGGGTTTTGCTTATCCTCTGTACTCCTGACCCCCATGACTGGTGTCCATCGCAACACTAGATCCCCTTCTTCCAATGGGATCTTCCTCATCTTCCCGCTATTCTTCTTATCCACGTACTTGGCCCTGGCTTCCCTATTCCGTCGTAGGATTCGGGCTGCCTCCGCCAAGTCCGTTTCTTTCCGTTCCATTGCCCGGCTCCTTTCCGCCAAGAAGTCCGCGTACGGCATATCACCTTTCCAATTGATCATTCTCCAGGTAGGGAGCGCCATCTCAATGGGGGTGACCATCTCTTGACCGTACAGTAGCGCGTATGGGGAGAATCCTGTAGCTTGGTTTATCGTAGCTCTTTGCGCCATCAATACCCCTGGGTACGCGTCAACCCAGCTGCCGCCTAGTTTTGATAACGCGTCCCTGGTGCTCAAATGGTGGTGTTCTATTCCCCCTTGCGATCGTGAACTGTACGCCGATACCGTAGTCTTGGCCAGGCCTATTCGCTTTGCAAGCTTGTCCAGAAATCCTCGGTTCTCTGGTCCTCCATCAACTACCAATTTCCCACACATCCCATGCCTACAGATTATATCCTGCCAAACGAAGTTGGCCACTTGCCCTGCGGTGGCTTCTCGCAGTGGTCGCCCTTCAATCCATCCTGTCAGATCACATCTGGCCTGTACAACGCAAGTGTACCCTTTCCTTGGTGGCATCCAGAAAACATCGAGCGAAACCTTAGAAAAGGGGGTTGGAATGGGGTCAGAGATCTTCAGCGGCATCTCAGGCCTCTGAGGGTCTCGCTTCTGGCAGGTTGGGCAGGTTCTCAATGCCTCCTGCACCTGCTTCCATTGTCCTTTCCAATAGTAGCGCTGAGCGATGAAGCTGGATGTGGCGTTCCGTCCTTTGTGCCCTCCGTAGATATGATTGCTTTGAATGATGTGTTTCCGGGTTTGGTCATCGTCGACCACCAGTTGTGGCTGTAACTTGCCCCTTGAGGTTCTGCGCCAAAGCTTCTGGTCCCTTACCAGGTAGTTCAAAGCCTTCCTTTTCCAACGGAGGAATAGCTTGTGAGGGATGTCGCTCGGTCTCTTCAGGGTGGTGAGGAAATACGCTGTTCTTCGGGATTCATCGCTCCATGCTTCTCCTCCCAGAATCTCAGCATCCCTCCAGTCCTGTACAGCCCTAAGCACGTACAACTGCGCGTCAATGAAATCTTCGATATCTTCCTCCAGTTTGTTGTCTTCCTCGTCTGAGGGTCCTGGGGGTTTTCGTGATAACGCGTCTGCCACAGCGTTCTTACTTCCTGATACATGCTCCACGCTGAAATCGAATTGCCGTATCCATGCGATCCATCTGGTAACGAGTGCTCCGGGTAGGTCAGCAGTACTACTGTTGAGCTGATACACTACATTAGCCGCATCCATCCTGAGGGTGAAATGCGCGCCGTATAGGTAGTTCCGTAGTCGCTTCAGAGCCATGAGCAGCCCCTTGCATTCCAGCTTGGCCGAATGGTATGTTCCTTCGGCTCCTTTCCAACAGCCAGACTCGTACCTCGCCACTAGGACCTTCCCTTCCCTCTCTTGGCCGATCCATGCTCCCCATCCGGTTCCTGATGCGTCTGCTCCAACAATAATACGCCCTGCCTCCGGGGAGTAGTCAATTCTGATCAAAACTGGGGGCGATATCAGGGCTTGCTTGAGGATCTCCGTTGCTCTCGTGTGCTTCTCCTCCCAAATGAACTGCGCCCCTGTACGGGTGAGTTCGTATAGGGGTTTGGCAATGTGAGCAAAATCCTTGATGAACATTCGGTAAAAGACCACCATGCCAATGAATCTTCTAATATCTGATGCATCTCTGAAGACCGTCCACTCCTTGATCTTAATGACCTTGGCCTGTTCAGGACTACGGCCATTCGTTCCGCACACAAAACCTACTATCACGGCTGATTTCTGGCACCATTTGGATTTAACCACAGAGATCGTGGTCCCGGCCAGCTCATTCCGCAACAGCACTTGATCCAAGTTCCTAATGTGTTCGGCCACGTATTGCCGTACCCCTGGGTAGACTTCTCGCCCATCGTACGTAGTAGTAGGACCTCTGACCGCAATGTCATCGATGAGTGTCCTGCATACTGTT
Source organism: Zalerion maritima (assembly GCA_022664585.2). Classification (NCBI taxonomy): domain Eukaryota; kingdom Fungi; phylum Ascomycota; class Sordariomycetes; order Lulworthiales; family Lulworthiaceae; genus Zalerion; species Zalerion maritima. Next base: position 7,230 of record JAKWBI020001001.1, on the reverse strand, counting down.
GGAATGAGACCTAGGAGAATGATGGAGATGATCCTGCAGAACTGAGCAACACTATTCGTTCCTCCTTGCGGAAGCGTGGTCATTCTGAACAGGCCGGCGAATGTTGCAAAGGTAGTAAGATCTCGGGATTCTGGATCGAGCACCACTTGGTCGTATCCGGAGTAGAAATCCAGGAGTGAAATGAGCTGGCAACAGGCTACATCCTCTGCAAACTCATCGGCAACTGGAGGCACAAAAGCATCACGAGTTGTAACCGAATTGAGCCTCTCCGCTGAGTTGATTAAGCGGTACTTCCCATCTTTCTTCTTGACTAGGAACCAGGGGTTGCGGTACGCCGCTTGGCTTGGCTCAATCACCCCCTTTCTTCTTCGCTCCTCGAGCATTTCGATTACCACCGTTGTCAACGCCTTGGGGATAGGAATACTCTTGACCTGCCACCCTGCATGAGGTACCGTATCGATCTTCTGGGGAGGGGCTACATCAGGGTCAACTTTGCCTAGATGTTCCCAGGACCATGCCAACGCTTGTTCTCTGTTTGTGAGCATGTCTGTAAACATCCTTTGTTCTTCCCCTTGTAGCTCCCCGAGGGATTCCAAGATCTCATTCCTCCTTTCCAGTGTAAGCCTGGTGCCGCTGCACCCTGCCTTGCGTAGTCGTGGGCAGACGTATTCGCTCCATTCAGCGTTGTTGCGATCTTCTTCCGATGGCTTGTTCTCTTCCCACTTCTTCTCGTACCAGTCCGGGTTCACGGGGGCCGCTTCGTGCCCTACTCGAGCATCCACGGGCTTCATCTTATCCGCCACACGCTTGTATGCAGTAAAGATGTTGATGATGTTGGCGTCATCGAGGGGAAGTGCCTCCTGGGCTCCGCCAACGCCTAGGATCTCGTCAACAACGAAGTCTCGTATCCTCCTCTTGTCACTTCGCAGCTCCCGATCGTTGCCCTTATAGTACTCTCCTGGGAAAACGTCCAACCTTCTCCTGGCAGCTTCTCTCCTGTAGCTGGGGTTCCGTGGGTAATCGTAAGGCTTCCTGCGCCCCTGCCCCTCTGGCTGGTAAAGGGCAACCTCCATGTCTGGTTCTCCGGTCCAGATCTCTCCATTCAGGAGGTTTTCCCCTCCTTGCGGCCCATCAATGTGCCCCTCCATGGGCATGTCCTCCTCAAACTTCTTCACAAGGCGCTCAACTTCCTTCATGGAAAGTTGGGCTATTACTTCTTCGTCATCCGAATCCAAAACTTCCATCACGTAGGCAGGGATTTCGATTCTGCCAGCACGGGGTTTCCCTAGTCCTGTACTGGCCTCTCTTTTTCTGTTGGTCGAATCATAGGGGCTTCCTGCATTTTTCTGGAAACCTCTGTTCCCTGGGGATAGATATTGCGGAGTATTCTTCCACGTTCTCTTTCCAGGGTTAGGTCTGCAACGACAATGATATAGTTGCTCCCTCCTACTTCGAGCTCCCCGATCAATGCGTTGCGCTCCTTGTCATGGCGCTGTTTCCACCCCGTTGCCACGATGAAAGGCATTCCCAATATCACTTCTGGCGCCCCTTCTCGATCTTCTTCTGGCACGAAGAAGTTCTGCGCAATGCGTTCAGGTCTTGAAGAAACGTGCACCCATTGCCGTGTGACCAAGGCTGAATTGGTCTTCTGGCCATTGTAGCCGGAAAACGCAACTCGCGCCTGGTGAGCCTCAAAGCCGTGTTCCTGGGCGTAGGTTCGTTTTAGGATGTTGGCTTCCGCGCCTGTATCCACGATAGCCCTGGCCAGCCTATTCTTTGGCCCTCCTATGCGTATTGACAAGCACGGGCTCGGGTAGAGGAAGAAGGGGATTGCTGAGGGGACTGATGCCAATGGGTCAGGAACATCAACTGGATAGGAGACTGCCTCTCCTCCCTTCAGCACTGCCGCTCTCAGGCCTCCTGGCAGGCTTATGGATAGGACCCTGAAGTCTATGCGCTCGTACTGTTGATGTGGCTGAGTGCGTATAAGGTCTGTAAACTTCAGTTCCTCCGGGGGTATATTGTCAATAGAGCGTGTCTCCATTCCAACCACCTGGTGGATATTAGGCCTGTTCAGAACTACCTGTCGGTATCCCTTTGGCTTTTTACCCTCGTAGATGACTTCGTTGATAACTTCCTCCACCCTCGTTTTGCCTGCCAGTTTCTCCTGCAAGGTTATCCTCATGGGTTGCGACACTTGTAACACCTCCGCAATCGTCAACCCGCAAGGCCTCCCCATGATCTTCACGAGTTGTTCTTCCATTGCCTTTTGAGAGACTAGGTCCGTGAACTCTAGGGGGTCCTTACGCTTGCTGCCTGAGGGCGCCTCTTCTTCCTCCTGTATGCTGCGTTCCATCTTCTCCTTTATCGCGCCCAATGCTTCTTCGTGGCCAGGATCCTTCTCTTTTCCTTTGGCGCCTTCTTCTTCCCCAACCGCTTCAACCTCATCTTCCACTCTTGCTCTCTTTGGGGGCCTGCCTCGTCCTCTCTTGATTCCTTCCTGGTCATAGCTGAAAACCGATTGCGCCGTTTCATTGTAGACGTTGACGATAGGGGCTTCCGCTGCTATCTCCGCTTCCATGTCCTCCCAGCTTTCCCACGAGTACTCCTCAACCGCTGCTGCCTTGCCTTTCACTATGATGAGTGGCTGATTGTCCTGAACACCACTATTCCTGGGAATTTCGTAAACCTCGTCGGCTAGGTTCACTTGTGGCTGGCGTATTTGAGGTACCTGGTCCTTTCTGTTGATCAGGCCAGGCGTATTCTTCAAAAACCAGGGGTTTCCCATGATCGTGTTCTGGGCCTTCTGTACCCGATCGTACCAATCCTCAGGCACCTTCTTCTGCTTGTAGTACCGTAGGAATGCTGTTCTTGCTGGTGCTCCTTCCGTGATCACATCATTGAACGTCTCAATGGGCCAGGTATCATATTCGCTCCTTTCGAAGTCCCATCCTGGTGTTCGATGGAAGGGGTGTCCATGAAGGACTCCGTTGATTCGATCCTGAGCGTCCCACAGGCAATTGTACAGTGTGTGGTTGCTTCCTGAGCACCAATAGCATCTTACTGCCTTGGTCTGGTACTGGGGCCTTCTGCTGAAACTGGTTGCTGACATAGGGAGTGCTTGTGCCTCTAGAATTTCCAAAGGGGTTATGCTGGTTTCTTGGGGGAATTCGGCCTGAACGTAATGGAGTCCTCGCGTGTGGTCCCGTCCAGTCTGATAGGTCTGATCAGGACTATGCCCATGGTGGTTTTCGTGTTGGGGCTTGTCTTCCCTGATTCTGCCGTTATCCAGCACCAGCTTCACTTCTTCGCCTATTTTCTGGTTCAACAACGCATGTATGTCAGCCACGCTCAGAGCACTTAGTTTTTCAGCTAGGTCTTGTTCAATTGCTCTGGGCAGGACTGATCGGCTAGCAGGTACTTCATCGCTTCCTCGTGGTCGGAGCGCGGGCGGCAAATCGCGGGGGTCGGTCTGGTTCCTCTGGGCCATTTTGGCCAAATCGTATCGGTTGGCTTGCTGGAACTGGGGGTCGATGGGGTTACGCGTGGCTTCCTCAGCGCGGGCGGTGGTCCCTCTTTCTTCTTGTTGGAACTTGTTTCCGAACAGCTTCATCGTCTTCTTGCGCTGATCCAGGAACGCTTCAAGCTTCTGGAGGAGTTCCTCGTGGGTTCCGAGGCACAGGTCGTCATCTGTGATCCCTGCAGAACTGTACAATTGAGCCCACGATGTGTTGTCGAAGGCGTTCAGGAACGCGTTCGATAGAACAATGTTGTTGGTATAACCCGTGTGGTTCTCCTTGTATCGAGCGAGCCGGCGTTTCCACCCCGCGATGTATAGCCGTTGTTGACTGATGTTCTTCGTAGGCCAGTTCTGGTAGGCGAAGCGCTCCAGGTCTGCCATGTTGCGGCCTTCCTGGAAGGTATCCCTGTCTGCGAATTCCGTTTTCAGGGCCTCTTTCGCTTCAATCCATGTTTTTCCTGTGGCGAGCGATTCGACTGGTTCGGCGTAGGTGCTGATACAACACTGTATAGCGTAGTCTATCTTCTGCGCATCGCTCATAGGTACTGCCTGCTCAAACATTCGATCCAATTGACGCGTGTATTGGGAGACATCGTCTCCCCTGAACACTACGCTCCCCTGTGTGCCAGGGAGCGGCAACGGCAATCGGACCACAGCGTATTGGTTCATCTCGTGGGGACTGTGCTGACCAGCACTGGACATTGCTTCTACGGACTGGCCGGGGGATGGCGTTCGTTCTGTCCCTTGAGATATCGGAGAGACGTTCGTACTGTATCTTGCCCGGGGCACTGGCGCAATGAGAGTTCTGGATAGCGGGATCTTGAGCGAGGGAGGGTCAGGAGGCGATCGCTCGGCTCCTCGTTTGCGTGGTGAGGTCTGAGCTTCGTTGGCGCTTTCGGGTGTTTCTGCTTTCGAAGATCGTTCTTGGGCCTGAGGCCTGTTCATGAGGCGTTTCTTGCCTTCCTTCACCGTGACAGTGTTCTGGCAAAGAAGCCTTCGCCGCGCCTTGCCTTGAGAATGTGATATAGTGAATTCAAATGGTGGAATGACTTTTTAGAAAATAGAATAACTTATGAAAGATGGAAAAGATTGTAGGAGTTAGGATTCAAACAGGTTTTTAGAGGGTAGTGCAGTACAGGACTATTCTTCCTTAGCCCTAGGCTGGAGAATTATGAACGGTCCCTTGGAATTGAGGATGGTGGTGGTGGTAATGCTTTTCTAGGCCTTCTGAGCGTAATCGTGGGATTTTTATAGCTCGAAGCAGGGAACCTACGTAGCTTCCTTGGTAACTACCTTCCCATCTCCCGGGTGTCAGTGCTATCCTTCCGGGGCCCCAGTAGGTCCTGTCCCTCGCGTCCCGCGCCTCGCGCTGAGAGATCTTAGGCTTCGTAGGCACACCGCTTCACCGTTCTCCTCGATCGCCTCTACCCCTTACTGCCAATTGGTCCGCTCCTGGTAACTTCTAGCTTGCCGGCTTCTCATGGGGCCGGGCGTAGTGTTGGCTAGCTTGTTCAGGCTAGAAGGCCTCGCCTTACCTTCCCCTGAGCTCCAGACCTTCCACAACTTCCTCACCGCATGTTCATCCCCCTCTTTGGCCGCTTTCTTGGGTAAAGGAGATTGGGCGCTCTCGGAGGGGGTTGGGAATTGACCATGGTTCCATGGGTGGGAGCCTTAAAAGTCTGGCGTTCATAGTCCATGAACTGTTGTGATCGCCACGTTTCCCTCTGGTTGCGGTCCGATCGCAATAGAGCGTGGGACCCCCAAACTTTTCCCAAACAAGTTTGGTTCTCGAGATCTCTCTTTCTTTTCTTCTGGCCTGTACAGGACTACCCTTGTACCAGATTCCTCAGGAGGGGATCGACCTCAGCTTGGACGGGCGATCCGTGTTCTTCCAAGCCCTTCAGGGGATACTTCCCCTGGCATCCGTTGGGTCGGGCACGGGGTTTGACGTTAATAATAAAAAGCAAAACTTGACCTAGGAAACGGTGGGGGTTGGGCCTTCATTCGAAGAACGACTCAATGGTCATGAAAAACGGTATCCATCTTCCCCTATGTTTTGGAGCGCTTGGTGGCTTCAATCCTTCCTTCTTCTTGTGCCCTTCAAGGAGCGGCAAAGGTACTCCACAACTCCTGTTCTCTGCTTACGGGGTCTCAGCCGGGATCACACGAATCGTCCTTCCGCCACGCAGCTTTTGGGATCCTTCGCAACCGTAGTAAGCCCTCATGAACCAAGCCCGGTCATTGTGTACTTCCTCCTGCCTATGAGTAGGATACTAGTGCTGTTCAGCTCTGCCTGCTTCTTCCCAGATCGGTTTGAAGTGCCTCCGTAATCTCCACCTCAATACTGTTTGTCCCCTCAACCGGAATCACGCAAATTGTCCCTCCGCCACGCAGCTTTTGGGATCTTCTTCACAACCGTAGGTAGGGTTATAGCACGGGCCAGTTTAGGGGCGCCTCATTCAGCCCCTGAGCTTCCGCGGTAGCTCTGACCAGCCCTAGTCATCCCTTCTCCTTGGAACTTCTTTCAGCAATGTAAGGGCACTCCTGCTGCTTTCCCCCTTACTCTGAGTTCAACCGGAATTGCGCAAATCGCCCCTCCGCCACACAGCTTTTGGGATCCTTTGCAACCGTAGTGCCCTCGGAGCTCAAGCTGGGCTCACAAGAATGTTCCTTCCATCTGAAAGTAGGACTGTAGTCCTGCTCTTCTCTGTGCGCATCAACACTCTCAGTAGTCCCTTCCTCTGCTCCTTCTGTAGCCGAGCAAATGAAGGCTTCCTCGCTACATCGCGCCTTAGCTTCACGCCGGACTTCCGTAGCGCAGTGGGGGTTTGATTGCTTGTTAGCCTTCATCATCTCGCTTACAGGGGTGTAATAGGGGTGTACAGCTCTGCTCAGCACTCGAAGCCCAGTCCCTTCTTGGCCTTCCCACCGCGACCATGTACGCGCTTCTGACCGGCGCCGGGCCCATTCCGGAATCGAATTCCCGTTGCTTGGCTCTGGCCCTCATGGGTTTGCAACACTGCCAGGGTGATCCCATGGCGCCGCAGAGCTTCCGCATTGTTTCTTCTTTTCGAGGACGTGTTCCCTGGTTCCTCCGTAGTAGTAGATCGTTCAGAGTGTAGGTGATTGAGTTCCGAAAGGCTCTCAAGCTCCGTGTGTTGTGCAGGTCTGCCCAGCTTTGCCTACTGCTGCCCCTGATTCATCGTGCTTGCTTTGTCCTGGGGGCAATTGATTCTCAGCCGGATGTTACGCCTTTGCCACCGTGGGAAGAAGACTGCCCCCCCCAAGGAGTACAGCTTGCGCGATTTCTCAGGTTCTCACAGCGCAGCGTACTGGTCGGTCTTCAGCTTCATCGTGATGTAGGTGTCCGCTTCCGCTTCTCGCAGCGTGAGTGTTACGAACTCCTTGCCGGCATACCGTAGAAGGGTTCTTCCACCTCGGCGCGATAGTTTCCGCGGATTCCTACTCACGCTTGTTAGCATAGTTCCGTACAGCACTATTCCCTAATCATGACCATTAACCCAAGTCAGCTAGGGGGAGAGAATGGTGAAGGAATTTCTCAGATCTTGATCCTAAAGAACGCAGGCTCGTTGCCGAGACTTGAGTTCGTGAATCCTGGTTAGACCTCCAGAAAATGTAGCGGGGAGTAGGTCTGATAACCTCGCTGCATGGTCGGTGTCTGAAACCAAGCTGTTTGGTTTGGTTAGACC
>JAKWBI020001000.1:0-13380 GCA_022664585.2 Zalerion maritima | reverse complement strand
GGCGAGCACCCACAAGGCGGGTGGGTGAAAGAATTGAAACCCGACCCCGCAATTGTGGGGGCGTGGCACGGGTATGTATACATCCGGGTACTTCGGGCGGGTATCCACCATCTCACAGCGCAAAGCGGTCACAGCTCCCGGGGTCGATTTTGGTGAGCAGCGACTGGTCGAGTTGTAAAAGGCCCCCAGAGGGACATGCACAGTGAAGATGGGATGTGAGACACTGTCTAGGGGAGAGGTTATGTGTTGTAGGGTCCAAGTTCCCCGGCATGCCTCAGGCAGGAGACGGGGATCTTACTTGAAGGGGCGGAATTGTGCGACTTTTCATCGCTGCAACGGGCTAACCAAGCGGGAAAAGAAAGTCCTTGAACAATCGCGCTTTCGAGATAAGAGGATTCGATGATAGCACAAGTCAATTGCAAACCTGCAAACTCAAAATATTCATGTTCAAGTTGACGAAGCAGCATGGAAGGAACGTGTGGTAGGTACGGAGTATTCAGGGCGCATGTGTACCTTACGCACCATACACATTACTACACTACTGCCCCGGCCCCTGAAGAGGAAAGCACTGGCACCACCCATCCCGCTGTGCAATTTCCTGGTAGGCAGCCTTGCCAAAGTGACTTCGCCCAAATACCCATGCCAATTTCTTTTTGTATGCAGCTTGGCGTGTGCTGCAGTGGCACCTCCGTATGGGAAAGACGCCATGCACAACTTTTTCTTTCTTTCTTCTTCCTCTTCAAAAAAGATCTCTCTTTCCTAACCCTGGCTGTCTGTGTGACAACTCCTTCTGCCCCAGTTCGTAGCTACGTGGCCCCGTGCTATTTTGTACTTTCCGCTTGGTCGGATCCTCTGGCATCTAATACAGGCGCTGAGAATTCTGTCCTTGAGAGACGCCAGATATTCATCGTGTCAGTCGCAGGTTCTGAACCGTACATCAACACTTGCTCTTGCCGCCCATCTTGGTTTGGGATGGATCGGTCAAGGACAACAGGGAGGGGATTGGGGAGCATCGCATGAGAGCATTATCCAATCCATACCCGTGGATGTGTTGTGATTGAAGTCCCCAAAGTGATGCATGGAACGACAAATTTAGCCAAAAAGCTGAGACACCATTACCTTTCCTGGTAGTGGGATTCTTCTTTCCATCCAAAAGAAAGACAAAGTCATGAGCGGCGCTCCCGCATAAGCGGGATTTCCCTGCTCCCTACAGAGATGTGCCTGAAAGGAATTGGGACGATTGGTACATAGTTTGGTACATACCTGCTGTACTATGTACTGCACACCAACACACCCGCGATGTTGTGACTTACCTGCATACCATGTGGCTGAGTGTGTACCGTATATACAAGCCACCACTGTGTGCCTTTTTTCACCGGATGCATCGTGGTAATTGCACGGTCTGTCGGGTAGATCACGCCAGTAGTTTTCTGCGTCTACGGAGAGTGTATGGACTTTGTGTAGGGTTTGGTGATTCTTGAGAACATGTACTTATGAATTGGTAGGCGTGGGTGGGTCGGTAATTTTTTCTTCAGTCCGTCCTCGAGTCGAGAGCTGAGCCGCCTAGAAGATGCAGTCCTTCTTGTGCCGGGGCATTTCTTCCTCCCCATTCGCTTAACCATGCAACTGATTCGCAGGCTCATGCAACAACTTCCCGTCCGTTGTCTCCCACCCGCAGCTCCGTGCATCCCAGGTGGCAAAGGCGCTTTCGTGATCAGGTAAGGAGTTTGATTCGAGACCTCGCAACGGAACGGGATCTTTAAACGCTGTAGTGAATACGATGGTGACTGTGATTGTTTGTTGGTCAATATATTCGACGACCATTAACCAACTTGTATTGGTGGTAAATAGTGATTTGTGGTGTGTATGGATAGAACTTGTTCAGCTGCCAGTTCGTACGGGTGTGGCTTGATCTTGATGGGCAGCAAAACAGCCCGCCCTGCGGTCTCAAGGGGGGGCGGGGCACCTGGTGGTTGATGGGTTTGTCATCTAACAGTGCGAACATGGGAGCTGGGGCTCAAGCCGTCTCTACGCCCGATGCGAGCACCCGCACCACCTGAGAGCTGGTGAGGAAAAAGAGGGGAAAGAAAGAAACTCCAACATGCGGCGGGGTTGCACCGCTTCTCCCCGCCGTGAGCCTGATTCTATTCCTGGTTTCCTGCTCCGACGAATTGCGCCAGAGCTGGGAACCGGGGGCACGATCTCAGCTCTGGGGGCCATTGGCTACATACCCGGCTCGGATGGTAGCATTGCATTCCGCTCCCTTCATGAGACTGGATGATGGATGCTGGACCACCGTCGCCGCCCTCGCCGCGCCAGAAAACTTTTAGTGGGTGGAGAGCATGTCCAGCCCAGGTTATCGGGTCACCTAGGGGGAGGGAAAGCTGGGAATGGGTACAAGGCAGCCAGAAACATTTCCACACAGTGCGCTGCACGCAATAGCTACTGCGGCTTGGGATCTCTGAATCGAATGAAGCAAGAGCGGTGCGGAAACAAAACCGCTCAGTACAGCCTGGATGCCAAGTCATGTCCTGCGAGTTTGAATCCACTTTTACTTGATAGGCTTCCTATCGAAGCCTGCCGCACGCGCGGGGCCGGTGAAGTTTGGCGATGGGGAAAAAGATATGGGTCACGGGCGGCAACGCACTGTGCGTTAATATCCTTCCAAACTTCGTCGCCCTAGAGGCTAGTGCCTTAAACTTTTTGATTTCCTTCTTTTCTTGATAAACTCCTATCTGTCGACATTCCACATCATATTCGGACTCTACGATATACCATATCCACTTCGTAATGCCCCGTGGTATAGTACATTCAAATGTCTTTTTAATTTTTGTACTCCACATCCCACGTGCACATATTTCACAAGCTTGGAAGCCTCAAGCCTCTCGTATTCATCAGGGACGTGAGAATGTGGTGGTATTTGGTTCGTCCTGCCATCTTCTCGGTGTTATGCCTTATTTTCAGGCACCATTTTTGAAAAGGAGGCCTTTGCAGGGTTTGGCGCCAACGCCCCGCCAAGAGCATCGTCGTCTTCTACACAGACACAAAATAGGCAGGAATGTGAAATTTGAACAGGACATCGGTGGACGGCGATAAAAAGGAGAGAAGCGACAAAGAGATAACACATTCACATTAACAGTTGATGCGGACTTGGCGCTGCTCTGGAATTTCATTGGACAACGTCCGGCCAGTCTACAACAGCCCAAGCAGCAGGATCATAGCGATGCCGGGGCTAACTCACATTCGAGTGGCTTGTTCATTTCGCTTTCCCCTGCGCAAGATCGAGAAGCCCCATCAGACTCCGGAACAGCCACGCGCCCGTTGGCCATCGGGGCTTCATGCAGTTTCCTCCGGTGATTTTAACAGTGCGGGTTGCGTAGTCCAGATGTGCGCTAGAATGGGTGTGAATTTGTAGTGCTGCATGTGTGTACTATGTACGCTGCGAGAAACACCATGAACACAGCAAAGACACCGAATCTCTACGTGCATACAGGCAAGACAGGCAGATAATCTCCACCCACAATGCTTACGAGGATCACAGCACCCCATCAGCCCAGCGCTACTATAGGTTACAGTATACAGTACTCTAGGGTCGTTAGTCTATGCTCCGGACTGTGCTGCCAAAGCTGCCAGCACTCTTTCAACAGGCCGGGGAATAAACCTGGAAGTGCGGTACTATATATGTACAGTGTGCATAACTGCACGTGGATTTCAACATTTTGTATAAACCCTCGGCATTCTCTTGCCATGATGCCATGATGCCATTTCCCGCCGGAATGTAATGTTCACGCAATCTAGACCAGACAGCAGAAAGACGTCAACTCTAGCACCAATCATCGCTCTCGAGATGATTACCGACTGCACCAAGATCGGAGGATGTGCCGTCTTTATCGTCCAAGTCCAGCGCTGGCGGTAAGCAAGAGGCGCGACCGTACACACACGAAGTAGACCGCAAGAAGTTGATGATTGTAAATAGTCCCCTGTGAGTTATCTGTTCCTTCGTCCTTTGTTGTATTCCTCCTGTCTTGCCAAGCTTTCATCCCAAAGTTCCAACCCATGTTCATAGAGCTATGCAACTTGATCAAGAAGCTGGTGAGCATGTGCTGCACCATGTCGTGTACAGAAGTACATAGTACATTGCTCGACGCGATTGGTATCATAAACTGGCCCGAGCGGCCACGTGCAAGTCTCGGCGACGTGATGGCCTTCTGGCCACCATATCCCTGCCAATAATTGCGGGTCCGCAAGAGGCGGTACATATCTAGTACTCGCATCCTCATCTAACCCGTATAGGATAAGCCCTTTAGCCCACCGATAGCAGGAGGTTCATCCCTAGACTCGGGTGTCGGACATAGCCACGGTCACTAAACAGACTCTGGGTCCCACTGTGCTGGAGGCGACTGTAGCTACATACCTACATACATAGTGCAGCGTACTTTACAGAGTAGTATGACACCGATTTGCTTGCAGGTTCCGCCCTTTTGACCCGTGCCACTTGAAGCCCTTGATGTTCTCCACAACAATATCAGGCAGGCAGCATCGATGTTTTGTAATGAACATCTCCAGACCATGGGGCATAGCGCCGAGGTCAGTAATTACGCCCATTACTTGTCAATAGTCGACTATAATATTCTTCTACCATAGTCTGATGAACCCGCGAGACCTATTGCTTCGCCGAATTTGATGGTGACAGTTCTCTAAATTGTCCTCGAGCACCATGGCATAATAACGACAAAGACCATCGGTGCCTAGATGTTTGAATACAACCACGGTTATTACCGTCCCGGTATACGACCTCGTTGGAGTAGTACAGGTCGGCGACCCTTCAACCGATCCGTCTTCTTGACTCCAGTCAAAATTCAAAGTTAGTTACCACTGATCTGTTCAGGGCAGGACAATACGGCTCATGATTCCGAGTTGAAAGGGAAAATAGTAATATGTCTCTAGCCTGTATCGTTTCCCTGAGCGCTGCGATTGTCCGACGCAACACGACGTACACGAGAGACGGGACCTAGCATGAGACTCGGTGAGAGGGTCACCCTCCTATGAGTCGCGTGTCTCCCGTGACATGCCACAATGTATTCACAATCGAAGCAGCGACCATATATCTATTCCAGACTACAGTTGATATCACTGCTGTCACTTCCCGACGGCTCTTGCTCGAAGCGAGATTATTTGAAACTAAACCCATGGCACTGGAATCAAGGTTCAGCCATGCTTTTGATAGCGCCCAATACGAGAAAGTGTATACCTTTATCTACTCCTTAATCTGCGACCACTTAAGTAAACAGCATACAGTGTTAGTTATGGTATCTCTTCGCGGTTCAGGAACGGGAATTATTCATCAACTTGATTCACTTCTGGTCTATTTTAAGGCATTCCATTGATTAAGACGAACCTCCGAGAGAACGTATCATGTTCTATGACTTGACGAAGGCATTGGAAATCTCAAGTGTTACCTCCTCCCCTGGCCCTTCGATGAGCCTCACGTCTGAGAGGTCCTTGACAATCCAATCAGCGCCCAAGACGTCCTGAACTACATGGCTCGTTACCAGACCGATAACCTTACAGCCAGCCGCCTTTCCAGCCTCAATACCTGCGGGGCTATCCTCCACAACCACCACCCGGGCGCTGGGAGCTGCAAGGCCGATCTTCTCACGACCCATGATATAACAACTCGGGTCGGGCTTGCCATTCTCGACCGACTCGGCCGTGACGAGGTGCTCAGGATGTGGCAGCTTGAGTACATCCAGCCAGCCTACCACAAGAGGCACCGTGCCTGACGTTACAATGGCCCACTTGTGCTTCCGCGCGATGATATGTTCGAGTAGAGACCTCGCTCCTGGGATTTCCACTGCCTCTTGATGGTAATTCATGGGTAAAAGACCTTCCATGTGGCACACATCTGTCCAATGACAGGTCAGTGCAGGTCAATGCCAACGAGTCATACTGCACTTTAACGGTAGATTAGGTAGACTTACACTCCCAGTTTGCCTTCTTTGGGCATAATATTCTCAAGATATCCATACTCCGTCGCCCATGAGATGTTTGAAGAATTAATTCTGGGTCAACTCCTATCTCATTGCCGACGCTGTTATTGGGGAAAGAAGGGGTCAGTTACTATGTCAAAACACAGATATATAGCAATAATACAATGCACATACCTGTGCCAGTGCTTTACCACCGCAGATGTCGAGTCTATTATTGTCCCGTCCATATCAAAGAGAACACCGTCAAAGGTGACGGTTTCCGGTAGCGCCGTATAGCCCATGGTGTTTCAACGTTGTCAGGTGTTGTTCGGCAGCAGTAGTTAGGGTAAAGTGATTTTATTCGTAGCGAAGGAAGTCGAGGAATAATAAGAACCCCTAAAGCTAAGGAGATGGGCTACTGTTCAGTGTATTCATTCAGTTGCAGACCTGGTCTTATATATGCCGAAAATTTATGTTTAACCCATTTGACGCCGTTGCGACAACGTTACCACACTAGTTTGGGAATGTCTGGCCAACAACACAAGACTAGGAATAGAAGAGGCGATCGTGGACTAGGGAACCAGTTAGACCGATAAGTGTTAGTTAAAAAAACAAAAAAAAACATCATCATGTAAGAGGTTCGACCAGGTACGAGGTACTTGTCGGACTTTCTATTTTGGGCGCATCGCTAGATAAGATAAGTTCGTATGTAGGTTATGCTTATCGATTTGTTATGTCTAGGAAACATTTGAGCGGTGAAGTGAGGCAGAACCTTTTTTTTCTGCCTTCACCTCCCTCCACCAGGACGGCTTACTGGCACATCGGGAGGCCTTCATAGTACTGTCAACGAATCGACAACCACAAAAGGCCACAGCCTTGAGTCAATATGGCGAATACAATAAACAAATCCAAGAGTACGTAACTGCAAAGCGCCCCGAAAAATACTGACACAACCAACCTCTCGCAAGAACTGGTGATTTCGAGGCTAACAAAAACTTCTATTTGCTCAGAGCCAAGGTCCAAGAGGGGAACTGTCAGGTTGAGGCATAAAATAGAGAAAAAATCAGCCGCCAAGCAGAGGAAGGACCGCAAGCTTGCCAAGAAAGACCCGACATGGCGATCGAAGCTCAAGAAGGACCCCGGCATCCCTAATCTCTTCCCGTATAAGGAGAAGCTTCTCCATGAGATTGAGCAGAAAAAGGGTATCAAGGAGGAGCAAGCTGCCAAGAAGCGGGAGATGACCAAGGCTTCTAGGACGGGACAAGTAGACACTAGCAAGAATGGCGATGAAATGGACGATGAGAATGCTGCTGAAAGCAACTTCGAGGACGAGACTGTGATGGCTGTCGACATCGACGACGAAAACATCAACGAGAATTCCAACCCGATGGCCGCCCTCGTAGCCAGCGCCCGCGCCGCCGCCAAGAACTACAATGAACGTCACCACCAACATAACGACAACATGGACGAGAACGATGGGTTTGAATCTGGCGACGAGGACGATGACAACGCACCGCACAGCGCCGCCGCTCCCCGCGACAGATCCCGAAAAGCCTTCGACAAGGCCTTCAAGCAGGTGGTCGAGCAAGCAGACGTCGTGCTTTACGTCCTCGACGCCCGCGAGCCAGAGGGCACCCGATCTCGGGAAGTAGAACGAAGCGTCATGGCCGCCGCAAGCGGGGGAAAACGTCTCATCCTCATCCTCAATAAAGTTGATCTCGTGCCCCCTCCCGTCCTCCGCGGCTGGCTCGCCCACCTGCGAAAGTTCTTCCCGACGCTTCCCCTGCGAGCATCTGGCGCCGCTCCCAACGCCCGCACCTTCAACCACAGGGACATCACGGTACAGAGCGCCTCTACCTCTCTGATGAAGTCGCTCAAGTCCTTCGCCGCCACCCGCAACCTGAAGAGGGCCATCAGCGTTGGGGTTATCGGATACCCCAACGTCGGCAAGTCGTCCGTTATCAACGCACTAACGTCGCGAGGTGGAAGCAGCAGGGGGACCGCATGCCCCACCGGAGCCGAGGCAGGCGTAACCACCGCCATCCGCTCCGTCAAGCTCGACTCCAAGCTGACCCTCCTCGACTCTCCCGGAATCATCTTCCCGTCAGTTTCCGCATCAGGATCCGGCGGCCTCTCCAAGGAAGATGCAAAAGCGAACCTCGTCCTTCTAAACGCAGTGCCGCCGAAGCAGATCGATGATCCCGTAAGGGCCGTCACCCTCCTTCTCAGGAGGCTCTCCGCGTCCCCGGACCTCATGCCAAAGCTGCTGGACCTCTACGACATACCACCGCTTGTGTCTACGGCAGGAGACTGCACGACCGACTTCCTTGTCCAGGTGGCCAGGAAGCGCGGCCGCCTTGGTCGCGGAGGAATCCCTAATCTAGACTCAGCAGCTATGGCTGTCGTGACCGACTGGAGAGACGGAAGGATACCCGGCTGGGTGGAAGCGCCAAAATACACTCAGGCGAGGAAGGAAGACGAGGCGATGGGCGGCATGAAGCAACTATTCACGGGACCATGCGGCGACGACGAGATGGCACCAGACCAGAAGACGATTGTTGCAGAGTGGGCCGAAGAGTTCAAGTTGGACGGTCTTTGGGGCGACTTGGGAGCGGACAATGACAGCGGTGATGCAGCAGGCGAGGCTATGGTTATGGACTCATAGACTCGACATTGATGCATGCATGTCGCGACTAAAGGAACGAATATACCCAAACTGTTCTTGCCAACACAGCATATTTATTCATTTATTTCCTTTCGATCGATTCTGTCCATCCATGTTTCGGCGTTTTAGTGGAGGTGATTTTTGGAGACTAGCTGTGCTAAACAAAAACCGGCCTCCATCTTCTATGAGAGCCGGGAATTAGGAACTTCGATTTACTAGGGTGTAGCATCTCACATCCTAGGTAGGTAGTATGTCTGGTTCGTAAAGACAGGGCCCCAAATGAAGGACATGACTTCTTCAAAATGGGTCGATTTCATACTATGCACTGTGAAGTCCATGATTGATGCTTGACCCTTCGAGTCTCTGATCCATGGCTATCGGGGGCCGGGGTTAACGCCAAGCAGCATTGGACGTTACTAAGCGTTATCGCTCGCCACCCACCACAAGATATAGGCAATTATTACGAATGGCACCAAGCCCCGCAAGGTACTGTACATACATCTGTACTCCGCGAGAGAGAGAAAAAGAAAAAAGCAGAAGGTCGCTTCGTATTCTCCTTCGTCTCGGAGGGGTGGGTGTCATGAATCAGCGTGGGCCTCGGAGAAACACCACTCGGAGACTCCCAGTCATTGGACGAGTATTGATCGGACCGGCTCTGCCGGGGCCACTGATTGGGCTGGCCAGTCGTCGAAAAGCTCCTTCTTTTTTATCGTCCTGCGAGGCGTCTTTGCAGATCATGAATCCGGTACCTTGAGCCCGTCTACAATGGATGCTTTCTGTCATCGCCCAACTGTAGCTCCTTTATATATCTAAATTCTAGAGCGCATGCGTGCCAGCCACTAAATTCACTCTCCTTCTCTCATTCACTCGATACATTTTGGACCTGTATATCCGCTTTTATTTAAACACGCAAGTCAGTCGCCAGCAAGGGAAATCAATAGAGTAAGAGGGAAATATGGATACAACGGAGGATTTCAGCCCTTACCGAACAGACGGAAAACTGGCAAGTCATGTCGTCCCAGGAATGTGTGAAACAGAAGTGGAAAGAATGGTTGACTGACTTTGGGGGACGGCGATCGGATAGTATGGTTTCGTCTGCGTCGTTTCAGGCGCTTCGCAGTCCGTTGGACAAGCCATAATTCGCGAATTGGCTGGTACGCATTTCTGTCAAATGGACGATGTTTGAATGAAGGACGCCGTGCTGACTCAGAGATGATCGTGGGGGTGTCAAAACAGCTCACGGTGCTGCGGCTGTTTACGGTACGAACATCTCCCCCTCCCCCTCCCCGCCAATCGTTTCCCCTCTTGCCTCCTACTAGTTGAGAAATGAGCGCAATTGAATTCATTGGAGAGTGGTGGCCGAAATTCGGGACAGCAGATTGACCGGCGATTATTGAACGATGGACAGCATGCGACAAGACGGCCAGTTCGGAGTCATACAGGCCGCTCGTCGAAAGCATCAATAATGAGTTCCCCAACACCAGGGTCATTCCCTTCCCGTTCAATGTCGGCCAAGAGGATGAGACGCTGGTCCTCATAGACGAGGTTCTCAATGCTTTCGGGCGACTCGACGTGTGGGTGTGCTCGTCGGGGCTCCTAGGACCCCCTTCGATCCAGGATACGACGCCGGCCGACCTTCAGCGATGCTTGGAAGCCCACTCGGTGGCCCCTTTCTTCGCCCTCAAACACGCGCCCGCGGCAATGGGAAAGCTTACGGAAAAGAAGTCGTACCCCAACGCGGCACCTAAGACTCAGAAGTACGGGAGCATCATCGTCATTGGCAGCGTTGCCTCCACCTACGGCGGCTGCTGGGGTCCCGCTTACACCATGACGGCCCACGCCGCTCTCGGAGTTGTCCGGTCCGGAGTTGCTGTTCTCAAGGGCACCGGTGTCCGTATCAACTGCATCTCTCCCGGCCAAATTGACGTTGGGGTGGATCTCAAGGGTGTAGGTTGCCGTTGCTCTTTCTAGACGAGATCGTCTTAGGTTCTTCCCATCCAAATTGAGCTAACCCTAGGGTTCTTGCCCGGTTTCTAGACCGACATGCGAGGCATGACCTTGCAATTTCCGCCAGCAAGTCTCCAAACCCAGCAGGTACGTCGTCCCGTCGGTTGTTGGAGTCGTTTTTTTTTTTAGGTGATCAACAGTATCAGAACTGACGTTTGGATCGCCGAAATGGAAATAGATGCAGGAAACATCGATCGGTCTTGAGCGTGCCGGGAGGCCGCAGGAAGTCGCCCGCGTGGCGGGCTTTCTAGCCTCCGGCTTCTCCTCCTACATCAGTGGCTCCAACCTTGTGGTTGATGGTGGTCTCTCGTAAGTGTAGCTCCGTGGGACGCCGGATTTGTAGGAATATGCGGTGGCTGATGATGTCGAAAAACCGACCCGACAGTGAAATGAACCCGCTCACGATCCCCATCTAATAAACTGCATCTTGCACGCGGGGTCGGTAGCAAGCATACACACGTGTCAAGCAAATGGAGGCGTGAATCCGGTTGCGCCAAGTATATATAAGTGCCGTATCCATCTAGGCCAGCCAGCCGATACTGGCTCCCTATGTAAGACAGACATATATTGGCATCGTGTAAGCATTGGATGGTGCAGCTTTTGTGACCGATTTTTCCAATGTTGGCCCTAAGGCTAATAAGACGCCCGACCGGGAAGGAGCTTGGGACGGTGGCGGGGTTGGCTGATAACGATGGGTCTACGATTCTACGGCTGCACGCGCTTGTTTCCGTTGCTAGCGGCGGGTGCCGAGTCCGGTCAAGGGAGGGAGGGAGGTTGGGACATTTACAATGGTCGATGAGACAGGTTCTGGGTAGCTATTCATCATTTCGGATTTTGGAGGGGAAAATACAATATAAGCTCTTGTCAAACGTCGGCATTCCAGTTAACAAAGTCCGTCACTTGGTCTTACTTACTCGTGCAACACTCCTCAGACGCCTCGGCAACTCGCCAAACCATCGAAGGCTCATAATCCATCTTTGCGTCCATACCACAACACCATCCATGACTAGCCAACACCCACTCTCGGGGGCGGCGGGGTCATCCCAGGTGGAACAGACTTGCAAAGACTACGGCCTGCTGCCGGCCGAGTTCCGGGAGCTTCAGGAGCGGGCGAAGGCGGCGAAATCGACGGCGTACTGTCCGTACTCGCAGTTCCGGGTCGGTGCCACGATCCTAACGGCAGCCGGAGAATTTGTCGATGGTGCGAACGTCGAGAACGCTTCCTACCCGGTAGGAACATGCGCCGAGCGAGTGGCATTTGGGAAGGCCGTGACGGAGGGTAAGAAGGAATTCAAGGCCGTCGCCGTCTCCACTGACATTGCCCCTCCAGCAAGTCCTTGTGGCATGTGCCGGCAATTGTAAGCCAAATCTTGATAGCACCGTAACTGCGTGCCCCGTACCCCCATACCCCGTACCTTGGTTCTATAATCCTGTCCTTCGTTTCCTTCACCCAGCTGTTCCTTCCTCCTTGGCCTGGTATCTGCAAACTTGGTGGCGTTCCCCGCCATCCAAGGCTACTTTTGTGTGCGAGGTGGTATGCATCAATATGTGCCTTCCTGGAATTCGCAGATGTTGGTGTGATACCATCTTTATGTACTCATTATTTTTCCTCCCCAATATGGGGCCACCGCAAACATTTCGGTCTTTCTGGGACTGCGGGCTCAAACCTGAACTACGGGGGTCCCTGGTCGGGGACATGCGAAGACTTCCTGCTGACTGCGGGGGATTCGTCGACAGTATACGCGAGTTCTGCACTCTCGAGACTCCTATAATCATGTTTGACAAGAATAGCGATTACATTGTTAAGCGCCTCCAAGAGGTACGTACCTACGAAGATCCCACTCCTTCTCGGGATGAATTAGTACTAACGACTGGTGCCGGACATGGAATTCCGCGTCTGCAATAGCTCCTACCTCTATCATTTGGGCCGGAAGCACTTCCTCCTCCACACAGGGACTAGAGAAGTATCGACTCGCTTCCTCGTTGCAGATGCAAAGTGCACCAAGAGATCGGAAAGCTCCACCAAGACAACACCAAGAATCCATTGCTATGTACCTACTTTCTGCTCTTGCTATTACGCGGGGGGAAACACTCGTTGTCTCCCCCGAGCGGGTACATATGTACGTGTGCATGAATGAGAGGGAAATCACTAGGCTCAGACTGGCAGGCAACGACAAGCGAGGGTGGGAGAAGGCTGCCAACCCCAAGAAAAGCAACCGGCATACACGCTCGGCATTAAATCCACCTCACATACTGCGGCGCATATGCCCATATCATGAAAAAAAAAAAAAAGTGGGGGGGGGAGGTGTTGAAACGTGTGCTAACAAGTACGAAGACCGAAGTACCAAGTCGGGGTGTCACAACTGAAGGAGGACATAACCTTTGAGGCCCGCGAGATCGATAGGTCCAGCCTGCATCACGTATTGTGTGGCTTGTCTTCTCCTACTCGTTCGAGTTAATATATCATCCATACGTCTCCATATCTTCTATCCTATTATCATGTGCGCCTTGTTGGCGAGAGAGAGAAAAAAAACATCCCCTGATGTAGAAGAGCGAAGGGCGAAAAGGGGGATTTATTAAAGACATGAGTCGCATTGATATCCTTTTTTGAGGGCTTCTCTTCGAAAATGAAATAATACCAACTTGCCTAACAAGATCGCGGGGACGTCAGGGGGTGGGGGGGGAAGGGCCAGTTCTTCCGAGAGATCTGCAAGAATAACGCCATCACGCGGAAAAGAG